>CM033471.1:270265842-270315842 GCA_019447015.1 Hymenochirus boettgeri | reverse complement strand
GATCAAGACTGAAAGACCACGAGACTTCTATCTCTGGGTTCGATCCTGGATAACAGGCAGCAAACCGCTACCCAATATACAATAAAGGTATAAAAGTACTTGGAAAAACATATACAATTATAACAAAGAATATTCCTTTAATCACAGTTCCCAAGAACAATAAAATCTGGGCAAAAGAAAATGTATACAAAAAATGTAAACAATATATAACCAGTGCACTAAATGCTAAAGATCGAGCTTTCCACCCGAAATGAATCATTCGTAGTCCTCTATATATCAGTCTTGATAATATATATTATAAGATGTATAAGATGAAACTCCCAAAAACAGAAAAGAAACAAGGAAGATCAGACCTGCAGGATGGTTAACTCTCAATAAACCAACTGGAATCCCAGACACCCTTTACAGCCCAGACGTTCAATTTCTCCAACTCCCAATCTCCAAGTACGTGAACCACTAGCTCTTATTATATCCTGTCTCTAATTCCGGTAATCGATGTACCGAGGAGCTGCCACGGTTTTGGGATCTAAGGAGCTCCTCGGTACTGCGATTACTCAGAATCGGAGACAGGATATAATAAGAGCTGAAGTCCTGAGTCCGAATCCAACCTTGGACACGTGAAAGTTTTTTTTATGTTCTCCCCAAGTGTTCCTTTTTCCCACAATCATAAAGCCATACTGATAGGTACAGTATATGTCAAATAAATGTGCTTAGATTGTAAGCTCTTCAGGGCAGAGTCTAATTGTAAAGCGCTACTGAAGATGTTGGTGCATAATAAATCCACAATAATAATAATTAAAAATAATCCCTGCTAGTCTGTTTCCCCCTGATGGTGACACTGGACTTCTGAACTGCCTTCTTGTACATGGCAGACAGTTGGTGTCGAAACACCCCCCACCCTCCCCACCTCTATTTAGGCTTGGCTTCTTGATTTTCACATAAATGGCCTCCTTGACACCTCTTTTGAACCAGTCACGTTCTTTGCCAATATGTTACATTACAATCTTCAAAGGTATGTCCTTTATCCTTAAGATGCAGGTACACGGCTGAGTCCTGACCCGAGAAATTGGCTCTTCTGTGCTGGGCCATACGTTGATGCAGTTTCTGTTTGGTCTCCCCCACATACAAATCAGAGCATTCTTCACTGCACTGCGTATATGATGTCACGCTTCACTGTACTGCACTGCGTAATGATGTTACTCTTCACTGCACTGCACTGCATATATATGAGACGTTTTCTTGTGTTTGTGGTATTAATAATATCTGATTGGTTGGGACAAAATTAGCACCTTTTTTAATGATTTTTTTTTTTTTTTTTTACTTTTATTGAATCTTCCTGGGTGTCTCTGAAAATTCTTCTTAAGATACCCTGATCCAGGGAGGTTGGATTGATTATTCCTATTTCACAATATAATTTCATTGAGGAGCTACAACACTAACAGTTTTCATTTGTCAGGTTAGTCCTGGACTATTCCTGTATAAGATAGTCCAATATCCCTGTCCCATGTACTTTTCAGTTACTGTTTTTTAAATTAACTTTAAATACTCGATGGTTTTCCTTTAATTTCTCTTACACCCCTGCTACATATGGGATGACCATGTTCTTCCTCCTGTCTTGCTTTTCCCCTTCACTGTTGGTATTCGTGTTCTTTCTTTCCTTCTACTTCTTTTGACAAAGGCCCAGTCTGGATCTCACAAGTTTTAGGAGGCTCCTCTGAATGTTTCATTTCTTTAGCCTTCGCCTCTGTGCTAGTGGGATGTTCTCACTCTGTGCTAGTGGGGATGTTCTCAGCTCTGTGTTAGTGGGGATGTTCTCAGCTCTGTGTTAGTGGGGATGTTCTCAGCTCTGTGCTAGTGGGGATGTTCTCAGCTCTGTGTTAGTGGGGATTTTCTCAGCTCTGTGTTAGTGGGGATGTTCTCAGCTCTGTGTTATGGGGATGTTCTCACTCTGTGTTAGTGGGGATGTTCTCAGCTCTGTGTTAGTGGGGATGTTCTCAGCTCTGTGTTGCAGGGTTCTGATGACCCCCAGCTTGTGATCTAGGGTGGTGGGAGTCAAACTCAAATACTGATCAGTGTGTGTTGGTTTTCTGTAACCCTCTACTTCCAGTTTACCATTCTCTCCTGACTTCTACCAAGCAGTACCACAATCTGTTTGATCATGCATCCTTTTGCAATATGATGATCCACATTTCAGAAGTTAAAAATAAACAAAATCACATACCGTATATACTCGAGTATAAGTCGAGGTTTTCAGGCTGTTTTTACAGCCTGAAAACCTCGACTTATACTCGAGTCAGTAACTACTAACCTGAAATGAGGAATCCAGCGTCCGTCCGTAGTGACGTCGATGCGCATCAGTGCATGGCGGACCTGCTGATCCTCATTCAGTGATGCGATCTGCTCGTATTCCTCATTTCAGATGATTAAGGATATCTCTGAGTCTCTGCATCTCTGGTCGCAGAGGCTTCTCTAGCTGACTCGGACGCTGGATTCCTCATTTCAAATTACATTTCAGTTGGCAAAGTCTGAATAGGAGAAGGCTGCATGAGAAGGTAAGGCATGGGAGAGGCTGCATGAGAGATGGGTGCAGGGAGGGAGAGTAAGGGGCATTGGGTCGGGACAGGATAGTTGTTCAGTGTGTGCAGTTCCACTGTAGATGTTTGTAAACTACAACTCCCACAACTAAAGCATGCTGGGAGTTGTAGTTTACAAACATCTGGAGTGCCAAGGAATCAAAGGCAGTAGTGGTCATAATTCTACCCTCGACTTATACTCGAGTCAATAAGTTTTTACTCTTTTTAGGTTAAAATGGTACCTCGACTTATACTCGGATCGACTTATTCGAGTATATACGGTAGTATCATTGCTTCAAATGTAGTTTATTTATTGGTTTAACTTGTACCAATTAGTAAAGGTTCTGCTGGCTCCAAGACATGTTGCAGATATAAACTATACCAATAATTCATTATTTTAAAAATTCTACTAATTTGCTTGTTCCATTGTTTATGCTTTATTTTCATATGGATACTCCCGCTTGTATCCACACTCATACACTGGCAGCTCACTCACTATATTATCTTATTATCAATTTAGCACCTTAAATTGCTACCACACAGGATATTGTAAAAAAAAAAAAAAAAAACTTGAGAGATTGTCCACCAATGTTAAAAGAATTTACCTTCAATCCTTTAGAATTGAACCTTAGGGAATGAAATTTACAGGGAAAAAACAAAGATTTTTATGTGAAAACATGGAGATGTTTGGTATTTCCAAAGGAAAAATTGAAACATATAAGATGAATTTTATTTTTAAAAAAATGGGTTGGAGAGGGTTAGGAAGGGACAATTAGCTGTGCATTTTGGGAGACTCTGATCTTCTTTCCGTACTTGTAATTTAACAGCATAAATATGGAATGTTGAGTTAATAAAAAGTTCCAGACTTCACATTTATTACACTATCAGGGTTATTCAATAAACGTTTTTATCGTTTAAAATGGTGCTAATTTTGCCCCAACCAATCAGATGTTAGCGTTCAAATGTTAAATAAGATCTGATTGGTTGGGGCAAAATTAGCACCATTTTAAACGATAAGATCTTTTATTGAATACCCTGTAAGTCTGCAATTGCAAAATGGAGAGGGAAACTCTAATTAAAGGGCAGGGTTACCTTCTAAACTTAAATTTACACTGAAAATGTGTTTGGGTTAATTAGCAAACTTAAAGGGCATCTATATGGAAAAAACACATTGCCCCTTTGCAAAGTTAAATTCATGTACTCTGTGCTGCCTTAATCCTATCTATGTCAGTGACTCTGTTTAACCATGGTGTCAGATCTCTGTGCAGCAATCCACCCTTCCCCCTCCCCTCTGTTACCTCCTCCATGTCTCAACTTCGGCTACCGACAAGCTTTTATGTGCAGTAGAAGTTAAAAGTTCAACATCCTGAAAAACACACCCACGCACAGTGGCCAATAGAAGCAAGCTGTCCTGGAGACACGGAAGAAGGAGATCAGTACAGTTACCATCTCTCTCTTTGTGACCCATCATCAATCAGTGAAGTCTATCAAGAAGGGGGGTCAAGTGCAGCCTTATATCTACCATCAAAGCCACCTCTCTCCCCCTGCTAATGCTCTTATCTCTATGTTTATTACAAAGCAGGGAGGGGGACACATCACAGGGATTTGATTGACAGTCCAAGTAGGAATAGAGGAATGCAATCACGTATTCTTCTAACTGGTGTATCTCAGGACAGAGAGAGAATCTGAACAAAGTGAGGACACTCTAGAGGTTGTGGGGAATTATAAACACATGGAAGGAAAGAAAAAAAAGTTCATTTCCCACTATAGGTGCCCTTTAAGGGAATCTGATCAGTTGTAGTTATAACAAACACCTGAAGATTTCCCATTTAGTTATCAACTAATAAAGAGATCATTTCTACCAAGTGGTGTCCATTCTGGTAGAAACCAGTTGATATAAAATGAAGCCATTTCTTGTAAAATGTAACGAAACATTTGTATTTCAGTAGAAGATAGGCTCTAGAGATACGTATAATTACAGAAGATTTGTAGTTTTATTCGGAACTGATCTTGGTAAGTGTTTTGTTTTATTATAAACAATTTGTTTACCTTACATTACTCATTCTTAAGTCAATGTTTAGTCAATGTCAATGTTAAGTCAATGTTTAGTCTTAACTCTCTTTCACATCTTCAAGTCTATAAATTGTATTATTTTACCCCATTATTTATCACGCATCAATATTTTTAATATCTTTAAATTCTCCCTAATGGAATAAACAGTTACAGGGAGATGTAATACTTCACCTTATGCGCTCCTTTCTAGATACAAATCTGATACAATCTGATACAAATCTGACCATACAATTTTCTGAAAACTTAATTATTGTTGGTTGTTGTGTTTTTTTGGGGTTCTTTTTTAAAAGAGGGTGTTGCAAAGTTTATTAAAAATTGTATTTCCAGTAAATCTTAGACATCTGTAAATCTAACTAATTTACTTATTTACCGTGACAATACATCACATTTTCTGTTGTGTACGATATGGATAATGTACTCCAAATTGTTTGGACGCAATTATTTAGTTCCTTCCAATTTAAAAAAAAACACAAAAAAACACTTAGAGAACTTAATAATAAACAACAATTGAATTTAAAACCCTGTGATTTTTCTTTTTCTAGTATTCAACCCAATTTTGTTAAACTTTTCTTGAACAAAATATATATGACATTTGTAAGCATGTATTCCCACAGGTTGGCACCTGTTTTCTCCAGATGTCTGGATTGAGTAATAGGAGTTTTGCATTCCATTTGAGTGTATTATTTGTCTACTATCAAAACTTTTCCACACCAGGCTTGTTTGGCCTATTATTGACAAAAAAAGATTGGCTGAGGAGAGTTGTGAAAAATTGCTGTCTTATCTATATACATATATATAAATTTACTTTTAGATTGTATTTCTTAGACAATTTAAGAGCCAGACATCGACCACTGAGATTTCTCTGTTGGGATTCCGAATCTCCATAACTTCAGGATTCCGCTCTTACCCCTGTTCCTTTTGATGTACATTCTGACAGTCTGTGAACAGTCCTCATCATATTGTTGGTGTCAACCAATCAGAATCTCCAGACCCCCATGTACTTCTTCCTCCAGCAACTGTCCATATCCGACCTTCTGGAAACTACAAACATTGTTCCCATTTAGTAATAAGAAGTTACAATGTATGTGTTAATTATGGAATCTTTGAAACATTTCATTGTTTACTTCTAACAATAATGTCCTTGACAGATATCAGCCATCAGCAAACCTCTTCATTACACTTCTATTATGAACCACAAAGTTTGGGTGACATTAACTTCCATATCATGGGCAACTGGTGTTTTCATTATGTTGATTCTGGTGATTAATATTGAAACACTACAGTTCTGTAAACAAAATACTATTGACTATTTCTTCTGTGATTTGGCCCCTCTGCTAGAGATTTCATGCTTAGACACCTCCTTGGTGAAAATCAAGCCATGACTTGTATCCTATGTCCATATTGTATGTGAAACCCTGAAGATCAGGTCCGGTACTGGGGGACAGAAAGCCTTCTCCACCTTGTAGCTCCCACCTGGCTGTGGTGTCCAATTTATGGAACCCTGATTTCTATTTAGTGATTGACCCTGGAAAAAGAATCAATGAACATATCCAAAACCCCTTCTCTGTTAAATACTGTTGTTGTTCCTTTTGTTAACCCAACATTTATAGTCTTAAAAATAACACTATCAAAGAAGCTTTAGGAAACTATTAGTAAAGAAGGAGCAAGTATCTAAGCATTTATGATAGGAACAAGAGTGAGACAAAAATATTCCTTCTACTAATAAATTCCACTATAAGTTCTCTGTAAAAGTTAACACCTTAATAGAAAACAAAAGAATACAATGAAAACACAAGAATTGTTATTAAAGGACACGTTCCACCCTTAACAAAACCTTCCTCTGTAGTGTAGGGCTCCCTATCCCACCCCCAACAGCATACATATACTGTATTTCTGTGTTGTACAGGGATACTATATAATATTGAGAATAACTGGTATTAATACATATACTGTAGTTCTGGTTGGTACGGGGATACTATATAATATTGAAAATTACTGGTATTAATACATATACTGTAGTTCTGGTTGGTACAGGGATACTATATAATATTGAGAATTACTGGTATTAATACATATACTGTAGTTGTGGTTGGTACAGGGATACTATATAATTGAGAATTACTAGTATTAATACATATACTGTAGTTCTGGTTGGTACGGGGATACTATTAATATTGAGTTACTGGTATTAATACATATACTGTAGTTATGGTTGGTACAGGGATACTATATAATATTGAGAATTACTGGTATTAATACATATACTGTATTTCTGGTTGGTTCAGGGATACTATATAATATTGAGAATTACTGGTATTACAACTATACTGTGTTCTGGTTGGTACGGATACTATATAATATTGAGAATTACTAGTATTAATACATATACTATATTTCTGGTTGGTACAGGATACTATATAATATTGAGAATTACGGTATTAATACATATACTGTAGTTCTGGTTGGTAAGAGGATACTATATAATATTGAGAATTACTGGTATTAATACATATACTGTAGTTCTGGTTGGTACAGGGATACTATATAATATTGAGAATTACTGGTATTAATACATATACTGTAGTTCTGGTTGGTACAGGGATCTATATAATATTGAGAATTACTGGTATTAATCATATACTGTAGTTCTGGTTGGTACGGATACTATATAATATTGAGAATTACTGGTATTAAAACATATACTGTAGTTCTGGTTGGTACGGGGATATATATAATATTGGAATTACTGGTATTAATACTTATACTGTAGTTCTGGTTGGTACAGGGATACTATATAATATTGAAATTACTGGTATTAATACATATACTGTAGTTCTGGTTGGTACAGGGATACTATATAATAATGAGAATTACTGGTATAATACATATACTGTAGTTCTGGTTGGTACAGGGGAACTATATAATATTGAGAATATTTATAAATATACTGTAGTTCTGTTGGTCCAGGGATACTATATAATATTGAGAATTACTGTTATAATACATATACTCTAGTTCTGGTTGGTACGGGATACTTTATAATATTGAGAATTACTGGTATTAATACATATACTTAGTTCTGGTTGGTACAGGGATACTACATAATATTGACAATTAACGGTATAATACATATACTGTAGTTCTGGTTGGTATAGGGATACTATATAATATTGAGAATTACTGGTATCAATACATATACTGTAGTTCTGGTTGGTACAGGGATACTATATTATATTGAGAATTACTGGTATTAAATACATACTGTAGTTCTGGTTGGTATGGGATACTATATAATATTGAGAATTACTGGTATTAATACATATACTGTAGTTCTGTTGGTACGGGGATACTATATAATATTGAAATTACTGGTATTAATACATATACTGTAGTTCTGGTTGGTACGGGGATACTATATAATATTGAGAATTACTGGTATTAATATATATACTTAAAGGGTTGTTCAATAAAACTTCTAATAATTTAAAATGGTGCTAAATTTGCCCCAACCAATCAGATGTTAGCTTTCAAACTTTATTGAATAACCCCGTTTATTTCTTGTTGATCCAGGAATACTTTTCAGATTTAATTGTCAGATTATATTGTCAGATTTAAACTTTATTGTTTTTCAAAATGAACTCATCTGTTACTATTATAAATTGGCTGATTTCCCTAAGGTTTGTTAATTATCCCAAAGAGCAGAGATCCCTAATGTATTTTCCCTAAAAATAGATCAACTGCCATGTTATCAGGTAATATAAGGAGATCCGTGTAACACTTTCTACACGGTCAGTCAGTGATTTGGAGACCATTCTGGTAGATATCGTCAAGCTGGTTTTATATTTAACTAACCTGCATCTTCTCCAGTGTATTTTCACAATGGCAGAAGGAAAGCAGAGATATTAAGGACGGGAACATCTGTAAACAATGATTCTGGTTTTGCAGTTATATTCCAGGATAGTCCATTCTCGGTAAGTCAGTTATTGCTTACAAAGATTCTTTGAAGATGTAATTCTAATTGTGGATGAAATTAATATATTCGGCATCTAAAATTCGATTTTCAGTGTTTTTTTAAAGAGTTTTTTTTTTTTCTTTAGCATTTTTTATGGTTGTAAATATGACCAGTAGACATGGACTAGAACCCGAACCCGAGTTTGAATCGAATTTTTAACTTTATTTCAAGTTCTGGATATTTTAATTTGTTCCCCAGACTATCTCCCAGGTCCCAGAGCCATGTACAGTAAGTTGCTATTTTAACCTTATTTTATACAAACTTTTTGAACTATTCTGACCCCATTGATTTTAATGGGTTCGTTTTCGAACTTTCAAACATTTGATGAAGTTTTGTCCATCTCTAAAGACCAGTGATGACAGATCCAGACTTTGACCATGAATATTGAGAATTAGCCATTGACTGTATATATAATGTTATCACCAACACCTTACCTTATAAACCCCAATAAAATAAATCAGGGTGAGGTCCCAAATCGCTAGGTCCTTTCCCCTGCTCTTCCCTTAGATTAGCGACTCAAAGTCAGCTGACTCGATAATAGGAGTAGGTGATCCTTGCAGATTGAGTTTTCCAATTGGCCAGTCCCTGGACACAGACAGGGGGCGGCATATCAGAACTTCAAACACTGATTTTAGCCATTCCAAGGCAAGTCAAGGTGTGGTTATTAGGGGGGATAACAGTAATTGCCTTTTAAACGGTATGTGGAGAATTTATAGACATCTGTATAATCAGAATGTTAACTGCCAACTTTCCCATTTCATTAAAGATGTATATTTTAGTAGCTGTAAGAGATCTTTATAATTATACACTTTATTAATTTACAATGACTTCCAATGTATTTCGATACTTAAAGGACATGTCCACCCCCAAACTAAAATGTAACATACTACTGGCCCCACTGTATAGTGTTAAAAAATCTTTACCTTACATCTCTGCTCCTTATGGTTCTCCTGAAGTGTCTGTTCAAAGTCCAGAAAACTGAAGAGTAGGAGCTGACTTCCTGTTCAAAGGATTCTGCATCTTCTGTAGCCTCTGGGAGGTAGTGTAACATGTGCAGGGGAGCCCTTTCCCCCCTCCCAACCACCCTCCAGATCCATCCATTGCTTAGTTTATTAAAATAATATTCAGAACTTTACTTACAGCCCTTCATACAGCAGACACGTCTGTGACTGGCTGCCTCTCATCCAATCGCAGATGGGGCTGCCAGTCTGGCCCCTGTTTGCTAGTTCCGGCAAGCAGGGATCCGGATCAGTGTGCCACAGGGGCTGTAAGCAGCGTTCTGAATCTTTTTTTGGATATTTAATATAGCGGTTGGGGGTGGGCAGGCACAGTCCGCATTATACCAAATTTTTTTTATTAAGGGTGGAGATACCCTTTAATGAGACCAACCAAACAACTGGCATCTATTTATAAAGACAGTATTGGTTTATTGAATAAGTGGGTCATAATAATAAATAACAATCTAAAGCTGCGTCTGGGGAAATTTATTTTTAGCCCTCGGTTGTTGATTTAAATAAATGGTTAAAACAGAACGTGGAAAGTTTTTTTTTAGAATGCTTTAACCACAAAATTGTTCATTACTGCAGAGATAACCAGGGATGTGCCAGAGTTCAGTACTGAACCTGGTTTGGATCAAAAACATCTAGTTCCACGTTCGAAATTCTACCAACAGAATTGTGCCTAAGAAGTTCCAAAATGTGTCACTTTTGCCTGCAAAATTCAGCATTGAATGCAAATAAACTACAAACCTTTGTGGACTATCCGACACGTAACACGAATAAAATCCATTGGTTTACTATATTATGTTAACAAAGAATGGCAAGGTGCTATTTTCTCTCCACATTAGTAAGGGGGATTACATAATACCACTGTCTGTTTTTACGTCCATCAACGCAGATTGCTCAGGGAAGTTGATAGTTTATTGGAGAGGCCATATTTAAACTCATAAATTATTGATAAATTAATTTAACATTGTCAGATATTGTACGTGTAAGATAATATATAGGCATTTCCCAGCAATGCAATTCGATGGTTCCTCTATTTGGCAACAGTCCTAAAAAACGTGAAATGCGTCTGAATTTTTTAACATACAGTATAAGGGTTACTTTTTAATACAATATTTAGGGTCTCTTAGAGCGCGGGGATTCTGTTTTACTTTTCAGAAGTCTTTGCGTCATAAGTTAAAGGGAAAGTCTGAATAAAGAACATACAATGGCAAATTATAAAGAGATAAACCCTTCTGAATAAATATAAATGGCCAATCAAAACACACAAGGCTGCATAATTTCTTGTACAGATCATAGTACTCCAAGGTGCCTTCTTAGTTCTTATGTATAATAGAGATAATAGATATAAAATTAAGTTTTATTGAAGAACGTGAGGTATAGAGGATCTGTGTCTTACCTCCCGTTCTTCAATAAAACATTCAGGAGCCGGGAACGAAGGTAAAGAACTTACCCAATCGCTATCTCACTCCTCTGCCAAGTCCTATGAAAGGTCCCGACGGACTTAGTACTCTATGCGCATGTGCAAGTTTGTCAGGACCTGTCAGAGGATGCGGCGGAGGTGCAAGAGAAAGTTCCTGGGAGGTAAGACACAGCTCCTTTCCATCCCGTTCTTCAATTAAACTGAATACCAAAAATTTTTTACCAGTGGAGATACCCTTTAAGAGTGTAACTACAAATTACAGGGACCCTAGCAAAGTTGTAATGGACCTACCTTCCTTCTTTAGCTAAAGTGGTTGCTTGAGTTGCCCATATCAGTAGGAAGAAGAGTACAAAATTGAGGCCTCTTATATATAATTATGATAACATATAATAATAATAATAATAATGATAATAGTAATAATAATAATAATAATAATAATAGTAATTATAAATTATCCTAAATTACAATGTCTGTCTACTAAATAAATCTTTTACGTTTTATATCTTATCTTTATCTCGTAGACAATGTATAAGAACCAGACAATGATCACTGAGATTTCCCTCTTGGGATTCCAGAATCTCCATAACTTCAGGATTCCGCTCTTCACCCTGTTCCTTTTGATGTACATTCTGACAGTCTGGGAAAATGTCCTCATCATAGTGTTGGTGTCAACCAGTCGGAATCTCCAGACCCCCATGTACTTCTTCCTCCAGCAATTGTCCATATCCGACCTTCTGGAAACTGCAAACATTGTTCCCATCATGCTCCAAACAGTAATTAATGAGGAGGCCATATTGTCCCTTGTTGGTTGTATTACACAATTGTTTTGTTTTGGTAGTTTTGAAATATTCCAGTGTTTACTTCTAACAATAATGTCCTATGATAGATATCTGGCCATCTGTAACCCTCTACGTTACACTTCAATCATGAACCATAGAGTTTGTGTGGTATCAGTATTATTGTCATGGTCCATAGGGATTAGCGCCATGCTGATTCTTGTGATTAACATTAGGAGACTACACTTCTGTCAACACAAATATATTGACCATTTCTTCTGCGATGTTTCTCCTTTGCTAGATCTTTCCTGCTCAGATACTTACACTGTGAACATTCAAGTCTTCTTACAATCTATCCCCTTTACTTGCTTCCCAATATTTGTCATTATTGTTTCCTACATCTATATTGGAAATGCAATTCTAAAGATTGGATCCAGAACTGGGAGGCAAAAAGCTTTCTCCACCTGTAGCTCCCACCTAACTGTGGTGTCCATGTTTTATGGAACGTTAATGTCTGTTTATTTGATCATCCCTGGAAGAGATTTAGTGAAAACAATGAAATTGTCTTCTCTGTTAAACACAGCAGTGGTTCCTTTAGCCAACCCCTTTATTTATAGCCTTAGAAATAAGGATATCAAAGAAGCCATTAGGAAACTATTGGAAAGCAGAGTGACTGTATTTCATCTATAATTCTGCAGTTTTTAGGCATTGTGGGAAATTCAGGTAAAACTCACCTTTCCTGCACTTTAGAGTTACAGTGAATATAACAAGTCTACACACCCCTGTAACATGGCAGGTTCCTGTTTAGATCATCCTGTCTAAGCTTATTCCAGTCAAAAACAGATAATAGAAATAGAGATCAACAACTAAAACTGCTCGGGAACACAAAAAGAACAAAGCAGAGAGTGGAGTGGAGAGTTGAGTGTGGAGTGGAGAGTGGAGTGGAGAGTGGAGTGGAGAGTGGAATGGAGAGTGGAATGGAGAGTGGAGTGGAGAGGGAGTGTGGAGACCGGAAGCGGTGGTGGATCGAGGAGCTTGTAACTATAAAATCTCTTGGTGGGAGCAGAAGTAATCATTGGAAATAAAACAAAGTCCAGCTTTTGGGGGGGTTTGTGCAACATACTGATTTTTTTGCTCAGGGGGGGTGGACATTCCCTTTAAGCACTTTTTTATTATTACACAATTCTTACTTTTTAGGTCATTTGGCACATCTGAACTTGGCAATTTTTGCCTTCTCCTCCTTGCACAGAGTTATAATATCTGTCTCCCGTGAACAGCTCCTTTCAGGTCACCCCACAGATTTTCAATTACAAGATGGTCTCTGCTCAAGCAGGGACGTTGATCCTCTGTTTATTTAGATGTATAGTCTGGGTCATTGTCATACAGTTGTGAAGTTCCTCTTTATATTCTTAGCAGATTCTTGAAGGTTTTGTGACAAAATAAACTGTTATTCTGAGCTATTTATTATTCTATCCACCTTGTCTAAGCACCAGTCCAAACTGAAGAACAACAGCCCTCAAAGCATGATGCTTCCTCTACAAAATGACTCAACACAAATCATGTTCACACAAATCAATTGGTGCCACATCATTTTTATACTGCAGGTCACATGTTAGTCAACATTTCTTGTTGATAATATTCCACCTTTAAGCACAGGAGGTAATAGAACAAGGAAGTTAAAAGAATTGGAAATAAGGTGAATTAATAGACTTGATATGATACACCCTAGAGGGCTGGATGGAGATTTTACTCCAAGTTTTAAGGTAATTTATAAGATTAGATTCAGTGACGACTTTATAGAGCTGCCATTCTTACCTCTGCAGCCAGCCTCCATTTTTGGTTTTAGCTAAATTTCTCATTACTCCATATAATCATTGTTTTAAAAATAGTTTAAGAAGAACCAATCCCAAGTGTTTATACATTTTGGATTAGGTATTAGTGTCAGTAACAATCAGGGTTATTCAATAAAAGCTCTTATCGTTTAAAATGGTGCTAATTTTGCCCCAACCAATCAGATGTTAGCTTTCAAATGTTAAATAAGATCTGATTGGTTGGGGCAAAATTAGCACCATTTTAATTGATAAAAACTTTAATTGAATCTCCCTGATAGTCTATGTCTAAACTGCATGAGATTGGACTGTTGGAAAATATGGCATCTCTATGGTACATTTCCCAACAATAACATGTGGGATACAGATTACTGGTTCTCTATCTTCTGGTCTGTTGTTTTGAAATCTGGCTACACTGCCCACAATTCAGATTCTGCCAGGTCATTTGGAATTCTGTATTTCATGTTTATTATACAATAAATTTCTTCATAAATCATTACGAATTTATTGTGAAATGTGTGGGATCTGTTATGAAAGAATTTTAAGGGGGATTAGAAATATATGAAATATGCTCTCTAATGGTCCCTTTAAGGTATAGAATTCAATATAAAGGATTTAAAGGGAAATTACCCCTCTCTTCCTGCAAAGCATTTACCCCATTGTCCAGGTCCCAAACTGAGGGAGGGGCTAGATCAGACTGGACCAACAAGCCTGACTTTAAAGGGCATGTCCACCCTTAAAACAAAAAACAGGTGGATTGTCAGTTCTCTCCTCCCACAAGTAAATAACACGTGTATGTATGTATGTATGTATTGTTATAATACAAGGGTTATTGTATATTGAAGATGTACAGACACAGCAAGACAATATGGCCCAGGTCCTTTGTTTAGACTTTCCCTCCTGTACAGAGCTGTGCACGTAACCTGATAAGGACAGTCACACCCTAGCTCCTAAGTGCACGTGAAAAGTTCTCACAATCCTGGGGAAGTAACCAATCAGGAGTGCCCTGGGAGATAACGGTCCCACCTCCCCCACACAACTGGAGTGGGAGATAAGACCCCCAGCCAGGGGAACAAAGGGAGAACTGTGTGGAACTCTGTGTGGATCTAACTGGGTTTGGACTAGAATTGAGGTTCCGTCCTGCCGATGGAACAGAACATTATCAAGGACTGTGTGGGCTTTGTGACTAAACCCTACTTGGGGACCATGTGTAACCGTCTGTGTGAGGACCCTCTGGATTGCTGTGTGTTTATTCATTGGGACTTGGTGGAGTTGCCATACTGCTACTTGTTAATTCGTGGACCTATTTCTATTCTCGCTGTGTGGACTTACCATTGCTGTGTGATTTGTAATACTGTGTAATCCCGCTTACTACCAGAACTTATTTTTATCCCATTCTTTATCCTCTTATTGTTCCTGCCTTACCCTGTACATAGCCAATAAATCAGTGTGTTCCCTATAAAGCCTGGTTACTTTATATCCCGGTGTTGGTTATACAACTATCTCTGGTGAACCCATAACAATGTATAATTTTATTAAAAAAGCACCACTTGGGTATGCAGCGCAGTACATTATAAACAGAGTATACAAACAAGGGGATAGGTAGGGGGTGCAGAAGATTGCAGATATTTAAAAGTTAAAAGAAGAGTATTGAATATTATTCTTTGCTTGGTGAGAAGCCACCCCATAGAGTGCAGTATCGGGGTTGTAGGTTCTTGACTGGAGATAGGACAAATGACAGGCCAGGAAACCAAGTAGAAAAATATTACAGTAGTCAAGACGGGAGAGGACAAGGGCATGCACGAGAATTTTAGAAGTGGATCTTGAGACACTTGAGTCTCTTAGCACTAGATCATAAAACTGGTCTTGGTTTAAACCTTAAACCTTCTTGTAGAAAGTATAAGATATAACAAGGAACAGACAAAAGTTTCTCATAACCAGAAAATAAAAACAAAAGACCAGGTCAAGCAACCGCAGGGGTCCTGGGAACCCAGGGGGCCCATCTTCTTATTTTTCCTATGACAGATATAGCCTACTCACAGAAAAATACACAGAGAAATACATATTGGCCATGTGTGGTTGAGATTGGGAGGTGTCTAGAAAGGGAGGTGGAGCTTCTATTGAAGACATTTGTTGAAGGATCCGTGTTTGTTTCCCCTTTATTGGTCTGTGCAGATTTATAATTTTGTTTTTATGAAATCAATTTGGATATTTTAAATGAAATGCTATAATTGGGGCCTTATATGTTTATTAGAATTATTAAACATAAATAAAATTAAAGAAATAAATCTAGATACACAAAATGTAATATTTCCAATTTTGTCCTTTTAAAATGGCCTGGAAAAATGATTTAAATGTTTCACATTGTCAGTTCCCTAAGGTTTGGTAATGATTACATTCACCAAGAGATCCTGGAAGAACTCCCAGTAGATATGGCCACCTTGGTTTGTTACTGTTATCACGTAATAAAAGGAGATGAGTTTAACACAGTCAGTGATTTGTAGCCCATTCTAACAGACACACGTCAGGTGGGTATTTTATTAATGGAATCTTTATTTTGCAGAATTTTTTCTTTGCTAAGAAATATTTGTAAATGAGTGTCGATTATTTATCGTTTACAGATTTTCTTTCATTTAAATTTTTATTTCTTTTTAGAGGAAAAACATAGGAATTGGTTATTGTACAACCAACATCAACTCCAAGGGGCAGATTTAAAAAAAAAATATATATATGATTTTGGGGGGGGGGGAGGGGGGGGGCCTATTTTAGCAATGAAGTGGCAGAATTTATTAAAAGGCAAAATTTTCGCTGCACTTTTCTTGATCTTAAACCTTGTGAAAACCGTAGCGGTATTTATAAAATGAGAAAGTAAGATTTTTTTGCAAAAATCTCTCCGGAAAGGCATTTCTGGGGTCTTTTCTTCACTAAAAATAGTTTTTAGAAATCAGTCTTTATTTAAAAATCTTATTCCTTAATCAGGACCGTTTCTAGCCATTTTGGTGCCCTAGCGTGATCAGAACGCAATCCTGTCGTGCTTAAAAGTGCAGTAGTATGGTCTATCCCTCCAAGAGTATTGGTATTACCATTTTTAGTGCCAGCACTTCCCCAGAGTATTGCTATTAACCCTTCAGTGCCAGCAGAGTATTACATTTAACCCTTCAGTGCCAGCACACTTTCCTACTAGTAATTTCAGTGCCAGCACATTCCCAGAGTATTGCCATTAACACTTTCAGTGCCAGCAGAGTATTACAATTAACCCTTAAGTGCCAGAAACCTTTCTTACTTATAATTTCAGTGCCAGCACCTTCCCAGAGTATTGCCATTAACCTTTCAGTGTCAACAATTTCCCAGGGTATTGCTATTAACACTTTCAGTGCCAGCAGAGTATTATCTTTAACCCTTTCAGCTGCCAGCATTAACATGATATACAGTATGTACCTGCTTTCCATGTCTCCTCCATTGAATTGTTCACACCTCACCTACTCTAAGTTCTAATTGAAGATTGAAGAGTTGGGTGGAAGGAAGAAAGAGGCAGGGGTGGGGATCTCATGGCTGCTAGTCACAGGGTCACTGTTATAAAGTCTGCAGCAGCTTTTACTTGCCATTTTAGAACTGTTCTCCTCAGTACTATTAGCTGAGCTCATCCTCCCCCCTCCTTCCTTCACCTTCAGTTCATTTGTAACATTTGTTGCTAAATAGAGTGTGTGGAGTTCAGGCTCTGTACTAGATACAACTAGATTACAGCAGCAGAACAAGGAGAGCAGTTCTGAAACTGAAAGTAACAGCTAACAGGGAGAACACTGGGTGCCCTGGTTTAATATAGGTGCCCTAGCACTTTGCCTAGGTGGCTAATTCCTAAAAATGGCCCTGTCCTTTATAACATAATTTTTTTTTTTAAATGATGGAGATTAGGAAGCAAATACATTATAATTTGATTTATTCATGCACTATATACCAAAAGGTTTTTAATTGAGATTTTTTTTTTTTACCCAAAACAAGTGTATAGTGCACGAATAAATCCCATATTGCATTATAATATATTTGCTTCCTGATCTCCATCAATTCAGCTGTGAAGTATTGGTGCCAGGAATGGGAGCACTGGAAGACTGGAAGCCTACTGCCCGATTGGTGGGACCTTATATTTTCAAGAATGAATAAATACATCCTCGGGTACTTAGGGAGCTAAGTTCAGTTTTATCTAGGCCATTGTTTCTTATATTTGCTGATTCCCTAATGTCCGGTGGTGTGCCTCTGGATTGGAAAAAGGCTGATGTTATTCCAATATTCAAAAAGTGTAGTCGTTCACAGCCGGGTAATTACAGGCCTGTAAGTTTAACTTCAGTGGTGGGGAAGATCCTGGAAAGTGTGAGACTAAACATAGTCTATATTCTACACTCAGACATCCCTTAAGTCTTGAAGAAAAGAAGTTTAGTCTCCAAGTTGGGAAAGGGTTTTTCATTGTTAGAATGGTAAAGCTATGGAACTGTCTTCCAGTGGACGTTGTTATGGCAGGTTCATTGGTCAGTTTAATAAAAAGCTGGATGAGTTTCTACAAACAAGGAATGTTACAAGCTACTGGTATTGATACATAAAGTAGAGTTGGGAAAGGGTTTGTCACTGTGAGAACGGTAAATCTATGGAACTGTCTTCCAGTGGACGTTGTTATGGCAGGTTCATTGGTCAGTTTAATAAAAAGCTGGATGAGTTTCTAAAAACAAAGAATGTTGCTAGTTACCGGTATTGATACATAAAGTAGAGTTGGGAAAGGGTTTGTCACTGTTACAATTGTAAATATCCCCGGATCATCCCTTACTCCATGTATCAATAGGACTATACTGTTCTACACAATACAATACTATACTATACAATGCAATACTATACTATACTATACTATACTTTACAATACAATACTATACTATACAATATTATACTATACAATACAATACAATACAATACTATACTACATTATACTGTACTACACAATACAATACTATACTATACTATACTACACAATACAATACAATACTATATTATATTATACTGTACTACACAATACAATACTATACTATACTATACTATACTATACTATAGTACACTGTACTACACAATACAATACTATACTATACTGTACTACACAATACAATACAATACTGTACTACACAATACAATACAATACTATAAAAACTATACTGTACTACACAATACAATACAATACTATACTATACTATACTATATAATGCAATACTATACTTTACAATACTATACTATACTGTACTACACAATACAATACTATACTATACTATACAATACTATACTATACTATACTACACAATACATTACTATACAATATTATACTGTTCTACACAATACTATACTATACTATACAATGCAATACTATACTATACTATACTTTACAATACAATACTATACTATACAATATTATACTATACTATACAATACAATACAATACTATACTACACTATACTGTACTACACAATACAATACTATACTATACTGTACTATACTATACTGTACTATACTGTACTATACTATACTATACTGTACTATACTATACTATACTATACTGTACTATACTATACTATACTGTACTGTACTATACTATACTGTACTAACTTACTGTACTAGACTATAACTATAACTATACTATACTATACTACTACTGTACTATACTATATACTGTACTATACTATATACCTGTACTAAGCTATACTATACTAACCATACTGTACTAATCTATCTATTGTACTTCACCATACTCTTCAATAATATAATAAACTCGTACTATATATTACTATACTGATCTGTACTATACTATACTAGTTACTTACTATACTATATCTATAACTATACTACATGTACTATACTATACTACATAATACCGTAACTTAGTATACCATACTATACTGTACTATACTATTCATACTGTACTATACTATACTATACTAATACTGTAACTATACTATAACTTAACTATACTGTCTATACTATACTATACTTAACTAATACTATACAATACTAAATACTATACTATACTGTACTATACTATCTAACTATACTTATACTATCCTGCACCATCCCCTGCAATACTATTATACTATACTGTACTACACAATATAATACTGACTATACTACTACTTACTACCTATACTGTATTACCACAATACTATACTATACTATACTACTATACAATGCAATACTATACTATACTTTACAATACTATACTATACTATACTCAGGGTCGTCTCGCTAATGAGCCCCATTGAGACAATGCCGCAGAGCGGCATCTTGTCCCTCGCTCGAGGAAGCGGCAGTTTAGGTAAACAAAAAAAATATACTATACTATACTGTACTATACTATACTGTACTATACTGTACTATACTATACTGTACTATACTAATTACTGTACTGTACTATACTAACTATACTATACTATAACGTACTATACTATACGATATACTATACTGTACTTACTGTACTATACTATACTAACTATACTATACTGTACTATACTATACTACTATACTATACAATACTATACTATACTATACTGTACTATACATACTCTACTATACTGTACTAATACTATACTCATCTATACTGTACATACTATACTATACTTATCCTATACTATACTGTACTATACTATACTAACTGTACTATACTATACAATACTATACTATAAACTATACTATACTATACTATACTGTACTATACTATACTATACTATACTGTACTAGTATATATTACTGTAACTATACTATACTTACTTACTATAACTATACTGTACTATACTATCGGTACTATACTCTATACTGTACTATACTTACTATACTATACTATACATACTCTACTGTACTATAACATAATCGTATACTCTATACTGTACTGATACTATACTATACTATACTATACTATTCATACTATACTGTACTATAATACTATACTATACATACTATACTGTACTATCCTATACTGTACTAGTACTATATACTATACTAGTACTAACTACTATACTATACAAACTGGTACATACTATACTGTACTATACTATAACTATACTATACTGATACTAGATATACTGTACTATACTATACTAGTACTATACTATCACTATACTAATACTGTACTATAACTATACTATACTGTACTATACTATACTGTACTATATATAATACTTACTAATACTATACTATACTATACATACTATACTGTACTATCTATAACTATTACATACTACTGTACTATACTATACTACTGTACTATACTATACTATACTATACTAGTACTGTATACTATACTGTACTATACTGTACTATACTATACTCTACATACTTACTATACTATACTACTACTTACTATACATACTATACTATACTAACTTACTATACTATACTATACTTACCTGTAACTCATACTATACTATACTATACTATACTGTACTACTCAATACAATACTGTACTATACTATACTGTACTACACAATACTATACTATACTATACTATACTACTACACACATGCAATACTATACAATACTTTACAATACTATACTATACTATACTCAGGGCCGTCTCGCTAATGAGCCCCATGAGACAATGCCGCAGTGGCATCTTGTCCCTGGCTCGAGGAAGCGGCATTTTAGGTAAACAAAAAAATATAGCTTACTGGCGCTGCATGAGTGAGAGTTTTAGCCACTGAGGTGCAGAGGAGGAAAAGGAAGTGGCTACTGGGTCCGGCATCCAACTTTTTAAAATCCACTGCCTTGGCGTTGGCTTCCCCAATTGGAGCGCAGGACCTTCCACTGCGCTGATGTCACCATTTGGCCGGCTGGTCTGCACCATCCCAGGGAGCTGTGGTGGGAGGGAGAGGTCTGTGCGATCCTCACCCCTCCTGTCTGGGTTTCCCTGTCTGATCTTCATCTCCAGCTGCATCAGATGGGGAACAGCGTGTGTGGGATAGAGGTAGGGTCATTGACCAGGCAGTCAGGAATGAGGAGGGAAGTCACATGGCAAGGAAAGGGTTAAAGTGTTCAGGAAAGGTAATGGAACACACACATGGACACACATATACATGGACATGGACACACAGACACACACATGGACACAAATACACACACATGGACACACATATACATGGACGGACACACACACACATAGACTGTTCTCTGTTCTCACTGTATGGGACCTTTACCGTCTGTTCTCACTGTATGGGACCTTTACTGTCTGTTCTCACTGTATGGGACCTTTACTGTCGTTCTCACTGTATGGGCCTTTACGTCTGTTCTCACTGTATGGACCATTACTGTCTGTTCTCACTGTAAATGGGACCATTACTGTCTGTTCTCACTGTATGGGAACTTTACTCTCTGTTCTCACTGTATGGGACCATTACTGTCTGTTCTCACTGTATGGGACCTTTACTGTCTGTTCTCACTGTATGGGACCTTTACCATCTGTTCTCACTGTATGGGATCTTTACTGTCTGTTCTCACTGTATGGGACCTTTACCATCTGTTCTCACTGTATGGGACCTTTACAGTCTGTTTCTCACGTATGGGACCTTTACCGTCTCTGTTCTCACTGTATGGGACCTTTACCGTCTGTTCTCACTGTATGGGAACTTTACCGTCTGTTCTCACCTGTATGGGACCTTTACTGTCTGTTTATCACTGTATGGACCTTTACTGTCTGTTCTCATGTATGGGACCTTTACTGTCTGTTCTCACTGAATGGGACCTTTACTGTCTGTTCTCACTGTATGGGACCTTAACTGTCTGTTCTCACTGTATGGGACCATTACTGTCTGTTCTCACTGTATGGGACCATTACTGTCTTTTCTCACTGTATGGGACCTTAACTGTCTGTTCTCACTGTATCTGACCATTACTGTCTGTTCTCACTGTATGGGACCTTAACTGTCTGTTATCACTGTATGGGACTTTTACTGTCTGTTCTCACTGAATGGGACCTTAACTGTCTGTTCTCACTGTATGGGACCTTTACTGTCTGTTCTCACTGTATGGGGACCCTTACTGTTGTTCTCACTGTATGGGATCTGTACTCATCGTCTCACTGTAGTGGACCTTTACTGTCTGTTCTCACGATGGACCTAACTGTCTGTTCTCACTGTATGGGACCTTTCTGTCTGTTCTCACGTTTGGACCTTACTGTAGTTCTCACTGTATGGGACCTTACTGTTGTTCTCACTGTATGGGACCTTACTATCTGTTCTCACTGTATGAGACCTTACTGTCTGTTCTCACTGTATGGGACCTTTACTGTCTGTTCTCACTGTATGGGACCTTTACTGTCTGTTCTCACTGTATGGGACCTTTACTGTCTGTTCTCACTGTATGGGACCTTTACCATCTGTTATCACTGTATGGGACCTTAACTGTCTGTTCTTACTGTATGAGTGGTAGATAGCTCAACCAAACATACTTTGCTGCAGATGTTATTTTTTCACATTTTCTTTACTTAATGTGTAAGATATTTTTAAAGGGCATTTCATACGATTAGATTAGCTGTAGACAGTTTGTTAGGTTAGGCTAGGTTAGACTAGTTAGGTAAGTTAGGGCCCTATTAAAAGAGTCTAATTGACGTGGTTTTGGGTGAAATTCTTTATTCTTCTTGAATTATGGTGTGGATAAATGTCTATTTAAAGAAACTGTAGAAATAAATGTTGCCAAGTTCAAAATTACAAAATGGCAAGCCACACCCTCACCCACGAAGCCACGCCCACACACAAGCCACGCCCACTCCGTTTTTGCTACGCGTGCCGCATGTAGGTGGCATTCAGAGTTTGGCTCAGGTAGCAAAAAACCTAGAGACACGCCTCAATACTATACTATACAATACTATACTGTTTTATATTATACTATACTATACTAAACAATACTATACAATACTATACAATACTATACTATACTGTACTATACTGTACTATACTATACTATACATTACTATGCTACTATAATGTACTATACTATGATATATAATATACTATATACTGTACTTTTTACTACTATTATAATATACTATGTAAGTAGTGATGCCTTGAAACTCATTTATTGTCAAATAAAGTATTTAAGTTTTATATTTTATTTGTAATATACATCATTTTAATGCCTTAAAATCAAATCATTATTCAGATACATGTACCATCTTACCATGATGAAATAATATTGCACTATAAACAGGGTATAAATATGTATTATTTATAATGGGGCTTTCACCAACTTCCCTCATAACAGCCAATTGCCGAACCCAAATAATGTAGCTTTTAACCATTAGTTATTAGGGATGGCCGGTTCGCGGATCCGAACCCGGATTCGCCGCGGATTTATCCCATTCGCGAACGGCGGATTTTTTCGGATTTTCCGCCTTCCGAACTTCTGAACCGCAGATTTCTCGTATTTTCGAAAATTTTCGTAAATACGAGGATTTCTCTTATTTCCGTAAATACGTATTTTTGAAAATTTTAGAAATTACGAGGATTACTCGTATTTTCGAAAATACAGATTTTCGAAAATTTTCGAAAATACGAGAAAACTCGTAATTTTGAGGATATTTTTCCTTTTAATGGGTCCGCTCGCGGATTTTCGAATTTTTTCGAAAATTCGCATATCCTCGAGCGGACCGGATTTTGCGAAGTTCGGACATCTCTATTAGTTATATCCAGTATATCATTGCTAACTCTGTGTTTAAATATTGTACTTTGTAGGCTATGTGCTACCAGCCATTCCTGTGTCCGTGTTAATGAGATTGATCCCTTCAATGTCTATGTTACTTGGATTACCTAAGGCAACAGAAAGACCAAGTCTTAGGCCATCTTAAAGGGGGAAACCAAACTGTTTATTTAACAGGTAAGGGTTACCTTTATAATTTGATTACAGCATTACGGTTTACTGGTTGGAGGGAATAATATTTTATTCGTCATTGCTTCTCCTTTAAAAAGAGGAAAGAGCGGAAACATAAAACGAATAGTCAATGTCCTAATATTCACATTATATCAGGGAGATAGGGAGAGTTAATCTCCCTCTTAGAAGGTTACAATGGTCACATGGAAACAACCCAGAAGTCTCTCAATAAAGCTCAAACTGACCTGACACTGTCTAAAAACAACATAAAAAATCATCCAGAAATTTATAAAGCATCAAAAAGTAATTTTAAAAAAAGGTTAATTATCAAAATATGTCCAGGGCGGCAAAAATTATTTTGAGGACTTTTCTGAACTTGTAATAGGTTCTTTTTATTGCTTAAAAATTACCATGGTATATTTCCTTATTAATATAATTAGGCTAAAAATGAGCTAACAATTCAGAGGGAATTCACCTGGGAGTGATTTACACTATTTCAAATCACTTTCTGTAACATTGCCAAGTGTCGTTAGTATTTTATATTACAAAGGTTCTGTGTTTAGATTAGATAGATAGATAGATAGATAGATAGAGGATGGATGGATAATAGATAGATAGATAGATAGATAGATAGATAGATAGATACTGTATAGCTAGTTTATAGAAGATGATAGATCGATAGCTGATAGATATATCGATCGATGATGATAATAGATAGATAGATGGATAGATAGATAGATGATAGATAGATCGATATATAACAGCTATTATCATAGATAGCTCTAGATAGATGTTGATAGATCAGATGATAGATCGCTTAGAGTAGCTAGAACGACGCCTAAGCTAGATAGATAGATATATAGATGGGCATGATAGATAGATGCATATGATAGATTTGGATGATTTATAGACTTGATAGTGGATAGATAATACTGATCGATTCGAGCTGACTGATTGAATAGATCCTAGAAAGATGCATATATAGATCGATTGCATAGATCGCTCAACTTGATAGATCGATCGCTAGACTCACGCTAAGCATGATCGATAGGATGCTCGATACGATCGGTACATCGGCTATATGTCTAGCACTTAGCATTGAAGGCTCTGATCGATGCTCGATTAGATGGATACTAGATAACTAGAATCTCGATAATAGATGATACTGCTGATACATGCTACGTCTATAATGACTGATCCTCGATCGATCGCTAAGATAGCTGGCTAATAGAGACGATAGATAGCTCATCGATGTCCACTAGATGATAGACTCGATTCACGATCCTATCGATCGATCACGAGATGATAAGTAGATCAGGCCTCGCTAGATCGACAGATGGCTAATCATAGATCGCTAGATCGACTAGCATAATTCGCTCGATAGATAGCATAGATAGTAGATAGAGATGATGATAGATGATAGATGATAGGATAGATGATATATGCGATTAGATGCATAGTATGACAGCTAGAATAGATAGTGGATAACTAGATAATAGATAGTAGTAGATAGATAGTAGAGATAGATATGATATAGATAGATGATAGATAGATAGATAGATAGAATAGATAGATAGATAGATAGATAGATAGATAGATAGATAGTATAGATGATAGATAGATGATAGATAAGATAGAGATAGATAGATAGATAGATAGATGATAGATAGTAGATGATAGATATGATACTATAGATGATGAGATAGATAGCTATTGATAGATAGAGTAGATGGTGTAGATGAGATAATAGATAGATAGATAGATAGCTAGATGGATATAGATAGATGATGGATAGTATAGATAGATATAGATAGATGATAGATGATGATAGATATATAGATCGATAGATAGATGATAGATATAGATAGATAATAGATAGATAGATAATAGATAGATGAGAGATAGTAGCTAGATCGATAATAGAAGATGGATAGATAGATAGATAGATGATGATGATAGATAGAAGATAGATAGATAGATAGATATAGATGATAATAGATAGATAGATAGATAGATAGATAGATAGATAGTAGATATCGATGATGCTAGATGATAGCTAATAGAATGTAGATAGATGCTATAGATAGATAGATAGAAAGATAGATAGATAATAGCTAGATGATAGATGATAGATAATGATTAGATAGTAGTGATAGATGATAGATGAGATAGATAATGAGAGATAGATAGATGATGATGATAGATATAATATGATAGATAGATTAGATAGATGATAGATAGATAGCTATAGAGATGATGATAGATAGATAGATAAGTAATAGATATATAGTATAGATAGATAGATAGATAGTAGATAGATAGACTGGTATGATATGAGATGATGATAGATAGATAGATAGATATTTATTCTCCTAACTTTGCCTATTGCCTCCACCGCTGCCTTCTCTCCATGCTGTCATCCAGGCTGTGACTGCTGACACCACAACCATAATTGAAGGCTGATTCCCCTGATGCCTCCACTGCACATACTCAACTTATTAAGCTCAGTAGCAAAGGAGGAGATTGATACCTTTGCCAGAAATTAATATACCATCATTAATCTAGTTAGAAATAGAAATTATCAGTTTTTTGTTTTAAGCGTCAGACATGCCCTTTATTATCAAATACGAGATATTGTTTTCAATAACTTATAGATCAAATAGAAGCAACCACAAACTGAATGCTCTTGGTCTATGGTTTGGCCTGTATAAATCATGACTTACTGAAATTAGACAGAAGAAGACAAGAAATAATACCCACAATGCAACTGATTATTCTTATGACAGAGATGGAGTCTGAAAAAACTGAAACTCAATGACTATCTACAAAATAACCTCTACATTGTGTCTTTCCCTACGACAAGTTAAGAACCAGACATCGATCACTGAGATTTCTCTCTTGGGATTCCAGAATCTCCAAACTTCAGGATTCCGCTCTTCACCCGTTCCTTTTGATGTACATTCTGACAGTCTGTGAAATGTCCTCATCATAGGTGCTGGTCTCAACCAATCAGAATCTCCAGACACCCATGTACTTCTTCCTCCAGCACTGTCCATATCCGACCTTCTGGAAACTGGGAATATCGTTCCCATCATGCTCCAAACAATAATACATAAAGCAGCCATGGTCTCCCTAGTTGGTTGTTTTAGTCAATTATTTTTTTACGGTATCTTTGAAGCATTCCAGTGTTTACTTCTAACAATAAGTCCCATATACAATATCTGGCCATCTGTAACCCTCTACGTTACACTTGTATCATGAACCACAAAATCTGTGTTACACTAACACTCACATCATGGGTAATTGGGTTTAGCATTATGTTGATTTTTGTTTATAATATTGGGATGTTACAGTTTTGTGAACGAAACTCCATTGACCATTTCTTCTGTGATGTTGCTCCACTTCTAGAACTTTCTTGCACAGACACCTTCTTAGTAAAACTTCAAGCGGTTTTAGAGACCACCCCTTTAACTTGTTTCCCATTAGTTATCATCATTGTATCTTATGTCTATATTGTAAATGAAATTCTAAAGATCAAGTCCAGTGCTGGTAGACAGAAAGCCTTCTCCACCTGCAGCTCCCACCTGGCTGTGGTGTCCATATTTTATGGAGCTTTAATCTCCATCTATGTGATTCCCCCCCGAGAACAATCAGTGGTCTTATCCAAATGTCTTTCTCTGTTATACACAGTAGTGGTTCCTTTGGTTAATCCAGTGATTTATAGTCTGAGAAATAAAGATATCAAAGACGCCCTAAAAAAACTACTTGTAACTATAAAACTGCATCAATGATGGAATAAGATACATAGTAATATAGTAATTGAGGTTGAATAAAGACACATACTGTATCCATCTAGTCCAACCTTTATAGCCTGCTTATGAACCCCATCTAACAGTTAATCCAGAGGAAGGGGGAAAAGGTGGGAAATTTTCCTTCCTGACTCCAAATGGAAATAATAAAGGTTCCCTGGATCAACCAAAACTATTTGTATAAATAACAGTAATTATCAATAATTTTTAGTTTTAGAAACTTATCCAGGCTTTTTTAAAGCTATTTAATGAACTTGTCATTACCACATCTGCTGGAAGTTCCACAGTTTCACCGTTCTCATTGTAAAGAAACCTTTCCTAACCTGAAAAAATAAACGTCTTCTACTCTTAAAGGTCATTTCCACCCTTCCTATAAATTTTTGACATACTGTAGTTCAACCCCTAAAACTCCATTTAAGCTATACTTACATTTAGAAGAGATGCTCCCAGGGTTTGATATCCAGCTTACAAATCCCCAATCCACCGGCGCTTGGTCCTGCAGCGAGCTCTTTATGTGTGCAAGCAGCATCAGTGGAGACTCGTCTGGTAATGACGGTGACGTCATAACCAATGGCTGACGACCGTTACCAGGAAGTATGAAGGAGCAGCACTGGTGGATCGGAGATTTGTAAGGTGAATAGCTAACGCTGGGAGCATCTCTTCTAAATGTAAGTAGAGCGTAAATGGGGTTTTTGAGGTGGACTACAGTATATCAAAATTTTATAGATGGGGTGGAGATGCCCATTAAAGGATGTCCCCGTGTTCTCTGATATGATCTATTGGGTAACAATGTACCAGAGAGTTTATTGTAAGGCCCATTAATATATATTTGTATAAGGTTATCATGTCCCCACGCAAATGTCACTTCTCCAATGTAAACAGCCCTAACTTGTCTAATCTGCAAAAGCAACGGGAGAACCTGACTAAAAGTCAAGCAAGTTCCCAACCTGAACGCAGGGAGTCAATCCTCCCAGCGGCACTCAATTACCATACAAACCCCTAATCAAAAACGGTTAGACACGGGTAACCATAAAACCCAATATGATACTAACCAAGATTGGACATGAAACCAGCGTTGTACAAATGTACATAATCATCTTTAATCATAATAGTTTGCATCTAAACACATTTATATATATACAATGTCAAAATAGAAATGTAACACACTATAAATACAAAAGTTGAAACTGGACGTAAATAGATCGTAGAACTTGTCTAATCTGCCTGCATAGTCAAGCTCCTCCATTCCACTTATTAATTTAGTTGCCCTTCTCTGAACTCCTACCATTTCCAAGATGTCTCTTCTGTATATGGGATCCCAAAACTGCACCACATATTCCAAATGAGGCTTTACCAGTGCCTTGTAAAGATTTTTCTCCCTTGAATTTATACCCCTCTTTATACAAGACATTCGGAGTTCTTATTGTTAAAAATGGTGCTAATTTTGCCCCAACCAATCAGATCTTATTTAACATTTAAAAATTAACATCTGATTAGTTGTGGCAAAATTAGCGACATTTTTAACGATAAGAATTTTAAAAAATTTCCCTAAATATCTTATCTTTGGTCTCTAGTTTGCTACAGTCCGTTAACTACCATAACCCCCAATCTTTTTCCAACAGAGAGTCACTTAGCACGGATCCATCTATAGCGTAGGTGGCACAAGGATTGCTAAAGCCAAAATGCATCACCTTATGATTCCACCCTTGGACACATCTGCAAGGAGTTTGTATGTTCTCCCCGTGCTTGCGTGGGTTTCCTCCGGGCACTCCGGTTTCCCCCACAATCATAAAGACACACTGATAGGTTGTATGTGTACATAAAGTGATTAGATTGTAAGCTCTTTGGGGCAGGGCCTGATTCGAAGTGAGTAAATAATCGTAAAGCGCTGCGGGATATGTAGGGCTATATAAGAAATAAAACACATACATGCAATACAGAAAATCAAAAGGAAATATAGATCCCAAATAAAGACCCCAAATAACATCACACCCACATGAGGTATATATAGTAGAATCAGGTGAATTATTGGTCATGCATAGCGAAATACATAACGTGCTGTACCCCCTACTAGAAGGATATTCCTTCGTCTAGTGCAAACTAACAAAATAAAGTGCAGTATATAAACATTGTAATCAGCACCAATACCAATCCCCCAACATATGATTGGTTGGTTCAAAATTAGCACCGTTTTTAGCGATAAGAACTTTTATTACAAAGTACATACCGATCTTCATGCTCAGAAAGGTAGGATACCAGTTTAGATTTGAAAGTATGAATGGATGTCACCTGGCGAAGCGAGAGACGGAGTTCCAAAGGTAGGGAGTAGCAAGAGAGAATGTCACAATAAAAGCATTGGTGTAAACCTTCTTATCAAAGGTGGTGCCTGCAGAAATGATAAGATATAAAAAGGAAGAGATAAATGTTTCTCTTAACCTGAAAATACAAACAAAAGTCCAGGGGGGGGCAACCGCGTGGGGGCCTTGGAGCCAAGGGGGTCCATCTTATTATTTCTCCTATAACACATATAGCCAACTCCCAGAAAACCACTCTGGATGAAGCATGGATAGGGGCCACATCATAGTTTTTCTGGGGGCCTAGTGATTCCTAGTTACGCTACTGAGTAAGAGAGTAATAGCATAATAAAATGAGAATATATTTCAAGTACTGACTATTTTTTTCCAGAATACTTGGAAACTTATTTTACACACATGAGAGAATTAACTACAATCTACAATACACAGAGAAATACATATTGGCCATGTGTGGTTGAGACTGGGCGGTGCCTAGAAAGGGAGGTGGAGCTTCTATTGAAGACAGTTGTTGAAGGATCCGTGTTTGTTTCCCCTTTATTGCTTTGTGCAGATTTATAATTTTGTTTTTATGAAATCAATTTGGATATTTTAAATGAAATGCTATAATTGGGGCCTTATATGTTTATTAGAATTATTAAACATAAATAAAATTAAAGAAATAAACCTAGATACACAATATACACAAATATACATTGTAATATTTCCAATTTTATCCTTTTAAAATGGCCTGGAAAAATGATTTAAATGTTTCACATTGTCAGTTCCCTAAGGTTTGGTAATGATTACATTCACCAAGAGATCCTGGAAGAGTCCCCAGTAGATATGGCCACCTTGGTTTGTTACTGTTATCACGTAATAAAAGGAGATGAGTTTAACACAGTCAGTGATTTGTAGCCCATTCTAACAGACACACGTCAGGTTGGTATTTTATTAATGTAGTTCACCGATTTAGAAATATGCCCCTTGGAGTTTATGTTGGTTTTAGAATAAGCATGTTTGTTTCCTATGTTTGTGATCTAAAAAATCCAGAAAGAAGTTTGTCTGAGGAAACTGAGGAGGACTTGGTTGGACCCGAGAGGACTCCCAATCACTCCACGAGTGGTAGAGTATACCTGCTTGTTTACCATACATAGGGTATACAGACATTAACTTTATCCGGATACAAGGAAAGTTTTGGAGTCTTTACAGTCTGTTACAGTGGGTTATATGACTTTCAAGAAGGTGAGCATATTTACCGGTCAGATACAAAGACTCTGGATTACGTTCCTAATTGTGGAGGTTTCCTGATGTACAGCATGGAATCTTTATGGTTTTATTATATTTATTAACTATGCACTTTATATTTTGGAATTGGTAGGAGAAATAGAGATACATAGGGTTGGAAGACATTTTGTTGTTTGTTGGTTAATAAAATTATGTTCAGATAAAAAAAACATTTGAACATTATATTATGGTGTTTTATGATATAGTGCCTGTAATGAGAATCTTTTTTGAGAACGATCTAGTTGCTCAGCTTTTTATTATAATGTATTTGCTTCCTAATTTCCATCATTTCAGCTTTATGTGAAGTATTGGTGCCAGGAATGGGAGCACTGGAAGACTGGAAGCCTACTGCCCGATTGGTGGGATCTTATATTTTTAAGACCTATACAGTATAAATAACAATTACACTTTACTATTGCTATTAGTACTAATGCTTGGTTGTATGGCATTTATTATTTCATTCTGTTCTCTCTTTTTTTTTGTTTCTATATCCAAGGCTGCCACATCAATGAGGCAGTTCGAAAATTCTGCTCAGAGTTCAGCGATCCTGTCTAGTAAAAGTCATCTAATAAAAGGTAATGGCCACCACCGTTGACTTCTGTTGAAAGGGGAGCATCACTGGAAGCAATCTACTAGACCCTCTAGTGGCACTGTAGTCTCTACCTAAAACATCTCCTGAAAAAGATTCATTTTGATTCAGTGTTTGATTTATATTTCTCAGAGATTAGTTACACAAATACTGTATTCCTTCTGGGTTTTGCCTAGGTCCCCTGTACGAGGTCTCTGGTCCTAGTCTGGCTCCACCTTCTCTCCTAGTCTGGCACTTATCCAATGGGATCAGTGCCATGTGTATTTTTAATATTAAAATATAGTGAAGGTTGAAGAATTGAGTATTTAACAGTGGACATTACTGGACTTTCTAACATTTGTCTTGGATTTTGTGATTATTAATTCAATACATAAAAACTTGTATATTTTGTCAGAGACTGAATACATGCAGGACTGGAAATGTGGGGAAATTATTACAGAGGATGACAAAAAAGCAAATGTTGGAAAAAAGCAAAGATTGGGAAAAACCTGATGTTATTCCAATATTTAGAAAGGGTAGTCATTCACAGCCGGGTAATTACAGGCCTGTAAGTTTAACTACAGTGGTGGGGAAGATACTGGAAACTTTGAGACGGGAACATATTCTAGAGTATGTTTCAAGGACTGACCTTACAAGAAATAATCAACATGGATTTAGATCTTGTCAAACTATCAGGGTTATTCAATAAAAGTTCTTATCGGTTAAAATGGTGCTAATTTTGCCCCAACCAATCAGATGTTAGCTTTCAAATGTTAAATAACATCTGATTGCTTGGGGCAAAATTAGCACCATTTTAACCGATAAGAACTTTTATTGAATCTCCCTGGGCTTTGGAGGCACGTTTCTACATGGATTGAAAGTTGGTTGATGTATAGGATGCAGAGAGTAGTTTTTAATGGAAGTCCATCAATATGGATTAAATTTCTAAGTGGGGTGCCACAGAGTTTTGTGTTGGGGCCACTTCTGTTTATTTTTTTACTATTTAAAACTAGCGGGGATGTGCAATTGTTGTAGTGAGATCTAAATATATTGTCACAAGGTTGCAGCAGAGATTCAATATTGATAAATGTAATCATGTGTACAAAAAGGACATATTGGAAAGGGTTCAGAGAAGGGCAATTAAACTAATAAGAGAAATGGGGAGAGCTTGAATATAAAGATAGATTGGATAGGTTACAATTATGCACACTAGAGAAAAGGCTCTTGTGTGGGGATATAAATACATTAACGGGCCATACAATAAACTATCTGGGGCATTGTTCACCAATAGAACATGTCAGAGGACACAAGGACATCCCTTAAGACTTGAAGAAAATTAATTTTGGCTTCAAGTTGGGAAAGGGTTTGTCACTGTGAGAACAGTAAAGCTATGGAACTGTCTTCCAGTTGTTCGTATGGCAGGTTCATTGGTCAGTTTAATAAAAAGCTGGATGAGTTTCTGCAAACAAGGAATGTTACAACTTACTGGTATTGATACATAAAGTAGAGTTGGGAAAGGGTTTTTCACTGTGAGAACGGTAAAGCTATGGAACTGTCTTCCAGTGGACGTTGTTATGGCAGGTTCATTGGTCAGATTAATAAAAAGCTGGATGGGTTTCTACAAACAAGGAATGTTACAAGTTACTGGTATTGATACATAAAGTAGAGTTGGGAAAGGGTTTGTCACTGTGAGAACGGTAAAGCTATGGAACTGTCTTCCAGTGGACGTTGTTATGGCAGGTTCCGGTTTCATTGGGTCGTTTAATAAATAGCTGGATGAGTTTCTACAAACAGGAATGTTACAAGTTACTGGTATTGATACATAAAGTGAGTTGGGAAAGGGTTTGTCACTTGGAACGGTAAAGCATGGAACTGTCTTCCATGGACGTTGTTATGCAGGTTCATTGGTCAGTTTAATAAAAAGCTGGATGAGTTTCTGCAAACCAGGAATGTTACAAGTACTGGGATTGATACATAAAGTAGAGTTGGGAAAGGGTTTTTCACTGTGAGACGTAAAGCTATGGAACTGTCTTCCAGTGGACGTTGTTATGGCAGGTTTATTGGTCAGTTTAATAAAAAGCTGGATGAGTTTCTACAAACAAGGAATGTTACAAGTTACTGGTATTGATACATAAAGTAGAGTTGGGAAAGGGTTTGTCACTGTGAGAACGGTAAAGCTATGGAACTGTCTTCCATTGGACGTTGAGATGGTAGGTTCATTGGTTTCAAAAGAAAGCTGGATACGTTTCTAAAAACAAGGAATGTTGCAGGATACTGTTATTGATGCATAGAGTTAGAGATGATCCAGGGATATTTACAATTGTCTCTTGGTGTGAGAAAGGATTTTTGTCACAATGTTTTTTTGTTTTTGCCTTCCTCTGCATCAATTTATAAAACTGAAAATTTCTTCAAAGCTTACCGTAATTTTCATTTCCTGGACTGTAGTGGCAGTGGTCACTAATGGCTTACCCCCCCCCCTATGCACCTCCCCCTCACCAGTCCGGACTGACCCGAGCGTGGCGAAATGAAGGGGGGGATCTTAGTGACCACTGCCACTACAGTCCAGGAAATGAAAACTACGGTAAGCTTTGAAGAAATTTTCAGTTTTCCTGATCCTTAGTGGCAGTGGTCACTAATGGGACATAACATAGCAGTAATAAGAAGGGAGGGAATGATTATAAATTTATTACAAGAGAACAGATTCCAACACTTTCCCAGCAAAATCTGAAGTATTTAAGTCTAATTTGTAATGGTTTATAAATGTATGAACAGAACTCCAGGCTGCTGCCTTACAGATATCCTGAAGAGATACTCCAGCCTGACATGCCCATGTCGTGGCTATCGCCCTGGTAGAATGTGCTTTAATAGAGGATGGCACCGTTTGATCAGAAGATCTATAGGCCTCTTTAATACATGAGAAAATCCATCTTGCTACTGAAGATTTAGCTGTTTTTTCTCCTGCTCTTTTCCCTGTGAAAAGGACTAGGAGGTGATCAGACTTCCTAAATAACTTAGTTCTCTCCAGATAAACTTTGGTACATCTGGCCACATCTAATGAATGCATTATTTCTTCTTCTTCATTTTGTGGGATCGGGAAAAAATATGGAAATATTACATCCTCATTTAGATGAAAATCTGTTATAACCTTAGGAATAAATGACTCGTGAAAGCGAAATATCAATTTATCATCTAAAAATTTTAGATAATTGTCTGTTATTCTAAATTCTGAAATTTCACACACTCTTCTTGCTGAGGCGATAGCTAAAAGGAAAGATAATTTCCAAGTTAGCTTGGACAATGGTATTCCATTTATAGGTTCAACGGAGGGACGGACAATGCCTTTAAAACTAAAGGTAAGTCCCAAGGAGGCGGTTTTACTCTTCTCGGAGGATGGAGTCGTTTTAAAGCTTTGAAAAACCGACCAATTAAGGGTTGAGAGAACCACTTTACTTCTGAAATACAGAAATGGCACAAACTTGTGCTTTTAAGGTAGCAGGAGCTATCCTTTGTCCAATCCTGATTGTAGAAATTCTAAAAGCTGGATATCCGTTACTTTTGAAATCGGAGGAATTTTGGAAGAACACCATTTAGTAAAAGTATTCCAGGTCCTGTAATATGATTGATTAGTAGATCTTTTTCTAGCCTCTAACAACGTATTAATTGTAGAATTTGAGAGACCTTTTTGTTTTAAGATTTCCCTCTCAATATCCAGGCCGTCAAGGATAACGTTTCTGGGGATGGGTGATTCACAGGCCCCTGAGACAATAGATCCGGAACAGGTCTTAACTTCAATGGACTGTCTATCGCTAACTCTATTAACAGAGGAAACCACGGTCTCCTGGGCCACCATGGGGCTATTAGTAGGACTGTAGCTTTGTCGTGAAGAATTTTCTGAAGAACTTTTCCTATCATGAGAAAAGGAGGGAACACATAAGCCATCTTGAAACTCCATCTGAACAAGAATGCATCCACTAGAACAGCAGCTTGGCATGGGCACCTGGAGCAAAACTTCTTCACCTTGTAATTCGTCTGAGAAGCCATCAAATCTACTTCTGGTTGGCCCCATTTCCTTACTAGCATCTGAAATACAGACTTGTTCAGTGACCATTCCCCTGCTATACCCTGTGTCTGCTGAGGAAATCCGCCTGAACATTCCGGTGAGAAGGTATGTACAGAGCTTTCAGATCTATCTGGAGAGATTCTGACCACTTGAAAATTAACTGGGCTAGATTGCTCCTGATCCCGCCCATTCGATTTATATAAGAAATTGCTGTTGTGTTGTCTGAGACAATCAATACTGCTTTTGACCAGAATAGGTGTTGAAATTTTTCCAATGCCAACTGAATCGCTTTCAGCTCTTTGAAGTTTATCGACTTCTGCAATAGTTGACTTGGCCATTTGTTCTGTTCCCAATTGTTGAGACAATTGGCTCCCCAACCCGACCAACTCGCATCCGTGGTAATTTTGATCCATTCTTTCTGAAAAAGAGAGATTGGTTTGAAATTTTTCTACTCCATCCACCATAAAAGACTCTGACGGGTTGAAGGAAGTAGCGGGATCAGTTGAAAGGGACGACTGTGAACTTTGTCCCACTGCTCCAAGAAATTTATTTGAAAAGGTCTTGTATGTATCATTGCTCCTCTTACTGATTGTATCGTTGAAACTAATTTTCCTATTAGCCTTTGACATTGTATTACGGGAACCAATTTTCTTGATTGAACGCTCTTTACCATCTTTATGATTTCCTGTTTTTTTAAATGAGGTAAGTAAACCTGGAACTGAATAGTGTCCAGAACTGATCCCAAAAATTCGATGGTCTGGACTGGCTGAAGAATGGACTTTTCGTAATTGACGATCCAACCGAATTTTTGGAGAATATTTAACACAATGTCTCTGTGACTGATTAATGTCATCATATCTTGAGCCCTTATAAGAATATCGTCCAGGTAAGCAAAAAGGAATATTCCTTTTGACCTGAGAAGAGCAAGATCAGGAGCTAGAATCTTCGTGAACGTTCTTGGAGCTGTGGCAAGACCAAAAGGAAGGGCACAGTATTGGAGATGTTGACCCAATACCTGAAACCGAAGATATTTTCGGTGAGGAGCCCATATGTACTGTGAGTTCTCTTGCAGGTCGATTTTTACTAGCCAATCTTTTTGTCTTATGTGAGGAAGAATAGATTTTAAGGTCTCCATTTTGAAGGATCTTATCCTGATAAAGGAATTTAATTTCTTTAGATCTAAAATTGCTCTGAATTTTCCTGATGGTTTTTTCACAAGGAATAACCGAGAGTATACTCCCTTTCCTTTCTGGTCTGAAGGAACTGGTTCTATTACTTTCTTGGATTGAAGATCTGAAAGGACCTCTTGTAAAGCATTTCGCGCCACTTGATGTGTCAATGGATTTGATGACACTGTCATTATATAGCCTGGATGGCTGTCGAATTCCAGATGATACCCTAACTGGATAATTTCCAGGACCCATTTGTCCTGTATCTCTTGAGCCCAAACAGGAAAATAAAGGAAAACCTTCCCCCCACCACCTCCTGAAGGACTCGTGTTTCTTCCATAATTTCTTAGCTGGAAATTTGGTCTTTTTTTGACAAAGACTCACGGAATGGCAATGACTGGTTGATATGCCATGGTCTATGAGCTAGAATTAGCCCTGGTCGATATTTGCTGACTTCTCTAAAATTAAAGTACGGTCTTTTAGGAGAACGCTTGAAAGCTGGCTTGGAATGGGGTAAAAAGGTCCCTTTGTCTATTGCATTCCTGGCAATTGCCTCTTCCAATTTTTTACCAAATAGCAGGTCCCCCTGGAAAGGTAAATTTAGAAGACTCATTTTAGAAGGTACATCAGCTTGCCATTGCCGTAACCATAAAGCTCTCCTAGATAGAACCGCAAGATTTATAAATCCTGCTGATAATCTTAAATATCCATCGCGGCTTACAAACAAAAATCTGTGGCCAATCTTATATCCTTAAGGGCATTAATGATCTCTTCTTTAGGAGCTCCCTTTTGGACAGCTTCCTCCACTTCTTTTAACCAGTATCCTGAGGCTTTGGACAGATCAAGTGAAGCCCCTGTTATTATGTATGCTTTCTTTAGAAGTGAATCTTGTTTTCTGTCTACCGGGTCCTTAAGCGCCACCCCTTCTTCCACAGGTAATAAGGTTTTTTTAGCTAATCTTGACATGGCCGCATCTAACTTAGGCGGAACATGCCAATATTTTACATCCTCCACAGCCATAGGATATTTGGACGTAAATGAATTGGAAATAATAAATTTCTTATCTGTATTTTCCCACTCCTCTGTAATAATATTGGCCATTACAGGATGTAGATAAAAAGAAAGTTTAGGAGACTTAGAGCTAAACATTTTATCTGGGTTAGGTGGAAGAGAATGAACTTCTGATAATAGAGTGGACCTCATTGCTTTTATTAACTCTGGTAGTTTCTTGTGGAAAACTCATATCAACCTCTTCTTCCAGCTCGAATTATGAGGATCTATCTCTTGAGCCACAGGAGCCTCATTGAGGTGGATGGAATAGGTTTCTGTACGCTGGAAAAGTGGTTTTAAACTGAATCCACCACTTGACAAATCATGGCTGGCATCAAGCTAGCAATTGACTCCTTTACCCACTCTGCAACCTCAGCTTTTTGTTGGCCCTGTATTCACACTGAACTCAGACAACAGTCTTCACAAAACTTCTTATTTTTCACAGAAGGTTTCTCATATATGGTACATTCTCTTTTGCTTTTTGATCATGTTTAGTCTTGTCACTCTGGCGAGATGAATCTCTGTAATAAAAAACATAAATATTAACCAAGAATCCCCCCCCCCCCAGAAGAAAAACACACCACTCACCAGGATCGTCACCTCTGGAACGAGACCTAGATCTGGAACGGTGCCCCCTGGAGCTCATGATCACCTAATAAAAATATATGACTTTATTGTCAACTTTTCAGCCAAACAAATTACTTGCCACTCTCAGAAGAGAATTATGTACCAGGATATGTCCACAAAAATGGTTCCAGCAGCAATTTCCAGTCAGGAAGGTAGAAGATTGAATCAGCCCTTCAGCAAGATAGACGCTGATCACAGCGCGAATTCGCGCCAAATTTCAAACATTTGCGCGATGACGTCATCTGTAGGCGACCAGACACGTGACCGCAACCCGGAAGAGCTCCGTCCATACTATACAGCTGACTTCCAAGGCTGATCATGCTTCCAAGTAGGACCATCACAGCCTGGATGATCAGAGAAGGGGGCACCTACCAGTTCAGTCTGACAGAGGTTGAGGACTTGCTACCGATCCACGCGAGGGACAGGAAAAGGACTGGTGAGGGGGGGGGGGGAACAATTTAAGATTTCGTAATTCCTGTCCATGGGAGGTGCATAGGGGGGGTAACCCATTAGTGACCACTGCCACTAAGGATCAGGAAAGGGCACCTGTGGTCTCAAAACAAGTTAGGGTTAAATTAAACTGCAATATTTCCTTTACAATGAGCCAACATCCCTTGCTGGAGCCTCTGAGAAATTACATTGGGGTGAATGTTCAGACTTCCTGTTTCCAGTAGGTTGAGTGACATCACCTGACCACTGACCCGTCTGTCTGCCCGGGGAGAACATGCTCAGTTAAGACTTAATGCTGGGGAAATCAGGAAGTACTTTGGAAACAATTGACTGTTGAGAGGAGCCTATTAATGCAGGCAGAACTACACATGACTACAAGCTGATCACATGGCTGAAAGGGGAAGTAATATTGCTGAAACTTTCCAGCATAACTTCTCACAAATTTTATCTGAGATGTGATTAAGTTTTATTTTGAAGGTGTTAGGGAAGGCTTTTATATATTATTATTGTTTAGAAGAATTTGAGACAACAGTTACCCTTTAAGCAGGAAATGTGGGTATTGCTGATTAGGTTAGACTAGGTCTATATTCAACATGAAATTCTATACATACTAAACTATTTAATAATATACTGTACTGTACTGTACTATACTATACTATACTAAGCTACTATAATGACTATACTATACTATGCTATATGATATACTATATACTGTACTTTATTATGACTTTATAATGTCTTAAAGGGCAAGTCCAGCCCTAAAATGAAAACTTACATACAGGTAAATCACCCCCCAAAACCCTAAACGGTAATGTTTGAAATGTGAAATAAATCTAACCTGAAATCCTGCACAATGTCCTGTTTCCCTGTTTCTACTTCCTGGTCCTTCAGTTAGTAACTGTCAGTTATGGATTTGTCAGTTGACATCGCAGCCAATGACTGAATGTTAATCCCCTGTCTGCCTCTTCGAGCATGCCCAGGCTCAGTACAGGCTCAGTACAGGTTTCTAAATTGCTCAGTTTCCATGAGGCATCCAGAAGCATAGCAGGCATACAGTAATGAATTCATAGGACAAACTATGATATTTCAACTTATTATAAGAGGCCATTCTTTCTAAAAGATTTTCTTATGAGGGTGGAGTTGTCCTTTAAAACTTGTTTTTGTCAATAAAGCATTTAAGATTTAATTTTATTTGTATATAACATCATTTTAATGCCTTAAAATCAAATCTTTATTCAGATACATGACCATCTTACCCGATGAGATAATATTGCACTATAAACAGGGTATAAATATGTATTATTTTAATGGGGCTTTCACCAACTTCCCTCATAACGCCAATTACCGAACCCAAATATGTTTTAACCATTAGTTATATCTAGTATATCATAGCTACTCTGTGTTTAAATTTGTACTTTGTAGCTATGTGCTACCAGCCATTCCTGTGTCCGTGTTAATGAGATTGATCCCTTCAATGTCTATGTTACTTGGATTACCTAAGGCACAGAAAGACCAAGTCTTAGGCCATCTTAAAGGGGGAAACCAAACTTTTTTTATTTAACAGTAAGGGTTACCTTTTAATTTGATTACAGCATTACGGTTTACTGGTTGGAGGGAATAATATTTTAATCGTCATTGCTTCTCCTTTAAAAAGAGGAAAGAGCGGAAACATAAAACGAATAGTCAATGTCCTAATATTCACATTATAATCAGGAGATAGGGAGAGTTAATCTCCCTCTTAGAAGGTTACAATGGTCACATGGAAACTACCCAAAGTCTCTCAATAAAGCTCAAACTGACCTGACACTGTGTAAAAACAACATAAAAAATCATCCAAAATTTATAAAGCATCAAAAAGTATTTAAAAAAAGGTTATTTTCAAAATATGTCCGGGGGCGGCAAAATTATTTGAGGACTTTTCTGAACTTGTAATAGGTTCTTTTATTGCTTAAAGGGCATGTCCACCCCCAAAAATAAAAGTTAACCCTATACTGGCCCCGCTGTTTAGTTTTAAATTATTCTCATCCTTACATACCTGCTCCTTTGGTTCTCCTGCAGTGCCAGTCCAAAGTCCAAGAAAGTGAAGAGTAGCTGTCTTCCTGTCCAAACTCTCTGCCTCCTGTCATGCCTCCAGGAGGGATGGTGACATGCACAGATGAGCCCTTTCCCCCCCTCCCTCCTACCACCCAATTCATCCTCTGCAGCCATTGCACCTAGCATGTAACCATTCATCCATATCATAGATCTCCCCTGCCCACCCCTAACCGCTGAGGTATTTCATAAAAGATACTCTTAGCCAATCAGCGATCCGGTCCCCTGCTGGCAAGCAGGGAGCTGGAACAGCCGCTAAGGGAGAGAAGGATCTGTAAGTAGCGATGGGTGGTTTTTTTACAGAAATACCTCAGCGGTTGGGGGTGGGCAGGAAAGCTGGACATGCCCTTTAAAAATGGTATATTACCTTATAATGTTCTTAGGCTAAAAATGAGCTAACAAATCAGAGGGAATTCACCTGGGAGTGTTTTACACTATTTCAATCATTTTCTGTAACATTGCCAAGTGTCGTTAGTATTTTATATTACAAAGGTTCTGTTTTAGATTAGATAGATAGATAGATAGATAGATAGATAGTAGAGATGTCCGAACTTCGAAAAATCCGGTCCGCGCGAAAAAATCCGTAAATTCGAAAATCCGCGAGCGGACCCGTTAAAAATATTAAATGAAGTTCGGCAAAATCCACATTAAAAGTGGTCTAAATAGCCTTGGTAATGTACACTTAATCACTCAGGGACCTGGTATGTCTTGGAAACACGTATCAATGCCTACATACCTAAAAATTACAGTCCGCTAGCGAGAACGGTATTTTTTCGAAAATATGAGGATTTCCGGTAAAAACAAGGATTCCGTAAAAACGAGGACCTCCGTAAACCCGCGATCTCCGAAAAAAGAGGATTCCCGTAAAACGTGTAATCATGTTAGCTGCCATTGCTAATTTGGGTCATGGGCTTGCTCCCGTCTTGAAAATAATCCCCAAAATTCGAATTACAAAATTTCTCGCTTTTACGAAAATTCTCGTAATTACGAGAATCCGCGTAATTACGAGGATCTTCGGTTTTTCCGGGTCCCGAAGATCGCAGATTCTCGTAATTGCGGAGATACTCGTATTTTCGAAATTTTCGTAAAAAAAAAAAAATCCGCAGTTCTGAAGTTCGGAAGGCGGAAAATCCGGAATAATCCGCCGTTCGTGGACGGGATAAATCCGCGGCGGATCCCGGTTCGGGTCCCGAACCGGCCATCTCATAATAGATAGATAGATAGATGATAGTTATATGATAGAAAGATAGATGGATAGATGGATGATGATAGATAGAAATAGATAGATAGATAGATAGATAGATAGATAGATAATAGATAGATGATAGATAATAGATAGATAATAGATAGATAAAGATAGATAGATAGATAGAATCGATGGATAGATAGATAGATAGATAGATGATAGACAGATGATAGATAGATAGATAGATAGATAGATAGATAGATGAATAGACAGACAGAATAGATAGATAGATAGATAGATAGATAGATAGATAGATAGATAGGATAGATAAATAGATGATAGACAATAGATATATTAGAAGTAGATAGATTCGGTAGATAGATGATATAGATAGATAGATAGATAGATGATAGAGATAGATAGATAGATGGTAGATAGATAGAAAGATAGTGGATAGATGGATAGATGATAGATAGATAGATAGATAGATAGATGACTAAAGGTAAGTCCCAAGGAGGCGGTTTTACTCTTCTCGGAGGATGGAGTCGTTTTAAAGCTTTGAAAAACCGACCAATTAAGGGTTGAGAGAACCACTTTACTTCTGAAATACAAGACACCATTCAGTAAAAGTATTCCAGGTCCTGTAATATGATTGATTAGTAGATCTTTTTCTAGCCTCTAACAACGTATTAATTGTAGAATTTGAGAGACCTTTTTGTTTTAAGATTTCCCTCTCAATATCCAGGCTGTCAAGGATAACTTTTCTGGGGATGGGTGATTCACAGGCCCCTGAGATAATAGATCCGGAACAGGTCTTAACTGCAATGGGCTTTCTATCGATAACTCTATTAACAGAGGAAACCACGGTCTCCTGGGCCACCATGGGGCTATTAGTAGGACTGTGGCTTTGTCTTGAAGAATTTTCTGAAGCACTTTCCCTATCATGGGAAAAGGAGGGAACACATAAGCCATCTTGAAACTCCATCTGAATGAGAATGCATCCACTAGAACTGCAGCTTGGCATTTGAAAAACAAACTTGTTCAGTGACCATTCCCCTGCTACTACTTTGTGTCTGCTGAGGAAATCCGCCTGAACATTCCGGTGAGAAGGTATGTAAAGAGCTTTCAGATCTATCTGGAGAGATTCTGACCACTTGAAAATTAACTGGGCTAGATTGCAGAGGTCTCTGCTCCTGGTCCCGCCCATTCGATTTATATAAGAAATTGCTGTTGTGTTGTCTGAGACAATCAATACTGCTTTTGACCAGAATAGGTGTTGACATTTTTCCAATGCCAACTGAATCGCTTTCAGCTCTTTGAAGTTTATCGACTTCTGCAGTAGTTGACATGGCCATTTGTTCTGCACCCAATTGTTGAGACAATGGGCTCCCCAACCCGACCAACTCGCATCCATGGTAACTTTGATCCATTCTTTCTGAAAAAGAGAGATTGGTTTGAAATTTTTCAACTCCATCCACCATAAAAGACTCTGACGGGTTGAAGGAAGTAGCGGGATCAGTTGAAAAGGACGATTGTGAACTTTGTCCCACTGCTTCAAGAAATTTATTTGAAAAGGCCTTATATGTATCATTGCTCCTCTTACTGACTGTATGGTCGAAACTAATTTTCCTATTAGCCTTTGACATTGTATTACGGGAAACAATTTTCTTGATTGAACGCTTTTTACCATCTTTATGATTTCCTGTTTTTTTACATGAGGTAAGTAAACCTGGAACTGAATAGTGTCCAGAACTGATCCCAAAAATTTGATGGTCTGGACTGGCTGAAGAATGGACTTTTTGTAATTGACGATCCAACCGAATTTTTGGAGAATATTTAACACAATGTCTCTGTGACTGATTAATGTCATCATATCCTGAGCTCTTATAAGAATATCGTCCAGGTTAGCAAAAAGGAATATTCCTTTTGACCTGAGAAGAGCAAGAACAGGAGCTAGAATCTTTGTGAACGTTCTTGGTGCTGTGGCAAGACCAAAAGGAAGGGCACAGTATTGGAGATGTTGACCCAATACCTGAAACCGAAGATATTTTCGGTGAGGAGCTCATATTGGTACATGTAGATATGCATCTTGCAAGTCGATTTTTACTAGCCAATCTTTTTGTCTTATGTGGGGAAGAATAGATTTTAAGGTCTCCATTTTGAAGGATCTTATCCTGATAAAGGAATTCAATTTCTTTAGATCTAAAATTGCTTTAAAATTGCAATTTTCCTGATGTTTTTTTTACAAGGAATAACCGAGAGTATACTCCCTTTCCTTTCTGGTTTGAAGGAACTGGTTCTATTACTTTTTTGAATTGAAGATCTGAAAGCACCTCTTGTAAAGCATTTTGCGCCACTTGTGTCAATGGATTTGAAGACACTGTCATTATATAGCCTGGATGGCTGTCGATTTCCAGATGATACCCTAACTGGATAATTTCCAGGACCCATTTGTCCTGTATCTCTTGAGCCCAAACAGGAAAATGAAAGGAAAGCCTTCCTCCCACCACCTCCTGAAGGACTCGCATTTCTTCATAATTTCTTAGCTGGAAATTTGGTCTTTTTTTGACGAAAGGAATCACTGAATGGCAATGACTGGTTGATACGCCATGGTCTATGAGCTAGAATTCGCCCTGGTCGATATTTGCTGACTTCTCTAAAATTAAATGATGGTCTTTTAGGAGAACGCTTGAATGCTGGCTTGGAATGGGGTAAAAAGGTCCCTTTGTCTACTGCATTCCTGGCTATTGCCTCTTCCAATTTTTTACCAAATAGCAGGTCCCCCTGGAAAGGTAAATTTAGAAGACTCATTTTAGAAGGTACATCAGCTTGCCATTGCCGTAACCATAAAGCTCTCCTAGATAAAACCGCAAGATTCATAAATCCTGCTGATAATCTTAAATTATCCATTGCGGCTTCCGAACAAAAATCTGTGGCCAATCTTATATCCTTAAGGGCATTAATGATCTCTTCTTTAGGAGCTCCCTTTTGGACAGCTTCCTCCACTTCTTTTAACCAGTATCCTGAGGCTTTGGACAGATCAATGGAAGCCATTGCTGGTCTAAGTGAAGCCCCTGCTAACATGTATGCTTTCTTTAGAAGTGAATCTAGTTTTCTGTCTACCGGGTCCTTAAGCGCCACCCCTTCTTCTACAGGTAATAAGGTTTTTTTAGCTAATCTTGACATAGCCGCATCTAACTTAGGTGGAACATCCCAATATTTTACATCCTCCTTAGCCATAGGATATTTGGACGTCAATGAATTGGAAATAATAAATTTCTTATCTGTATTTTCCCACTCCTCTGTTATAATATTGGCCATTACGGGATGTAGATAAAAAGAAAGTTTAGGAGACTTAGCGCTAAACATTTTATCAGGGTTAGGTGGAAGAGAATCAACTTCTGATAATAGAGTGGACCTCATCGCTTTTATTAAACTCTGGATAGTTTCTTGTGTTAAACTCATATCAACCTCTTCTTCCAGGTCTCTTGAGCCACAGGAGCCTCCATTGAGGTGGATGGAATAGGGTTCTGTGACGCTGGAAAAGTGGTTTTAACTGAATCCACCACTTGACATATCATGGCTGGCATCAAGCTAGCAATTGACTCCTTTACCCACTCTGCAACCTCAGCTTTTTGTTGGCCCGTATTCACACTGAACTCAGACAGACAGTCTTCACAAAACTTCTTATTTTTCACAGAAGGTTTCTCATATATGGTACATTCTCTTTTACTTTTTGATCTATGTTTAGTCTTGTCACTCTGGCGAGATGAATCTCTGTAATAAAAAACATAAATTATTAACCAAGAATCCCCCCTCCCCCCCAAGAAGAAAAACACACCACTCACCAGGATGCTCACCCTCTGGAACGAGACCTAGATCTGGAACGGTGCCCCCTGGAGCTCATGATCAACCTAATAAAAATATATGACTTTATTGTCAACTTTTCAGCCAAACAAATTACTTGCCACTCTCAGAAGAGAAGTTATGTACCAGGATATGTCCACAAAAATGGTTCCAGCAGCAATTTCCAGTCAGGAAGGTAGAAGATTGAATCAGCCCTTCAGCAAGATAGACGCTGATCACATTCGCGGAATTCGCGCCAAATTTCAAACATTTGCGCGATGACGTCATCTGTAGGCGACCAGACACGTGACCGCAAACCCGGAAGAGCTCCGTCCATACTATACAGGCTGACTTCCGAAGGCTGATCATGCTTCCAAGTAGGACCATCACAGCCTGGATGATCAGAGAAGGGGGCCACCTACCAGTTTCAGTCTGACAGAGGGTGAGGACTTGCTACCGATCCACGCGAGGGACAGGAAAAGGACTGGTGAGGGGGGGGGGAACAATTTAAAGATTTGCGTAATTCCTGTCCATGGGAGGTGCATAGGGGGGGTAACCCATTAGTGACCACTGCCACTAAGGATCAGGAAAGGGCAACTGTGGTCTCAAAACAAGTTAGGGTTAAATTAAAGCCTGCAATATTTCCTTTACAATGAGCCAACATCCCTTGCTGGAGCCTCTGAGAAATTACATTGGGGTGAATGTTCAGACTTCCTGTTTCCAGTAGGTTGAGTGACATCACCTGACCACTGACCCGTCTGTCTGCCCCGGGGGAGAAGCATGCTCAGTTAAGACTTAATGCTGGGGAAATCAGGAAGTACTTTGGAAAACAATTGACTGTTGAGAAGGAGAGCCTATTAATGCAGGCAGAGACTACACATGACTACAAGCTGATCACATGGCTGAAAGGAGGAAGTAATATTGCTGAAACTTTCCAGCAATAACTTCTCACAAATTTTATCTAGAGATGTGATTTAAGTTTTATTTTGAAGGTGTTAGGGAAGGCTTTTTATATAATTATTATTAGTTTAGAAGAATTTGAGACAACAGTTACCCTTTAAGCAGGAAATGTGGGTATTGCTGATTAGGTTAGACTAGGTCTATATTCAACATGAAATTCTATACAATACTAAACTATTTAATAATATACTGTACTGTACTGTACTATACTATACTATACTAAGCTACTATAATGTACTATACTATACTATGCTATATGATATACTATATACTGTACTTTATTATGACTTTATAATGTCTTAAAGGGCAAGTCCAGCCCTAAAATGAAAACTTACATACAGGTAAATCACCCCCCAAAACCCTAAACGGTAATAGTTTGAAATGTGAAATATATAAATCTAACCTGAAATCCTGCACAATGTCCTGTTTCCCCTGTTTCTACTTCCTGGTCCTTCCAGTTAGTAACTGTCAGTTATGGATTTGTCAGTTGACATCGCAGCCAATGACTGAATGTTAATCCCCTGTCTGCCTCTTCTGAGCATGCCCAGGCTCAGTACAGGCTCAGTACAGGTTTCTAAATTGCTCAGTTTCCATGAGGCATCCAGAAGCATAGCAGGCATACAGTAATGAATTCATAGGACAAACTATGATATTTCAACTTATTATAAAGAGGCCATTCTTTCTAAAAGATGTTCTTATGAGGGTGGAGTTGTCCTTTAAAACTTGTTTATTGTCAAATAAAGCATTTAAGATTTATATTTTATTTGTAATATACATCATTTTAATGCCTTAAAATCAAATCTTTATTCAGATACATGGACCATCTTACCCTGATGAGATAATATTGCACTATAAACAGGGTATAAATATGTATTATTTATAATGGGGCTTTCACCAACTTCCCTCATAACAGCCAATTACCGAACCCAAATAATGTTTTAACCATTAGTTATATCTAGTATATCATAGCTAACTCTGTGTTTAAATATTGTACTTTGTAGGCTATGTGCTACCAGCCATTCCTGTGTCCGTGTTAATGAGATTGATCCCTTCAATGTCTATGTTACTTGGATTACCTAAGGCAACAGAAAGACCAAGTCTTAGGCCATCTTAAAGGGGGAAACCAAACTGTTTATTTAACAGGTAAGGGTTACCTTTATAATTTGATTACAGCATTACGGTTTACTGGTTGGAGGGAATAATATTTTAATCGTCATTGCTTCTCCTTTAAAAAGAGGAAAGAGCGGAAACATAAAACGAATAGTCAATGTCCTAATATTCACATTATATCAGGGAGATAGGGAGAGTTAATCTCCCTCTTAGAAGGTTACAATGGTCACATGGAAACTACCCAGAAGTCTCTCAATAAAGCTCAAACTGACCTGACACTGTGTAAAAACAACATAAAAAATCATCCAGAAATTTATAAAGCATCAAAAAGTAATTTTAAAAAAAGGTTAATTATCAAAATATGTCCAGGGCGGCAAAAATTATTTTGAGGACTTTTCTGAACTTGTAATAGGTTCTTTTTATTGCTTAAAGGGCATGTCCACCCCCAAAAATAAAAGTTAACCCTATACTGGCCCCGCTGTTTAGTTTTAAATTATTCTCATCCTTACATACCTGCTCCTTATGGTTCTCCTGCAGTGCCAGTCCAAAGTCCAAGAAAGTGAAGAGTAGCTGTCTTCCTGTCCAAACGTCTCTGCCTCCTGTCATGCCTCCAGGAGGGATGGTGACATGCACAGATGAGCCCTTTCCCCCCCTCCCTCCTACCACCCAATTCATCCTCTGCAGCCATTGCACCTAGCATGTAACCATTCATCCATATCATAGATCTCCCCTGCCCACCCCTAACCGCTGAGGTATTTCTATAAAAGATACTCTTAGCCAATCACGCGATCCGGTCCCCTGCTGGCAAGCAGGGAGCTGGAACAGAACGCTAAGGGAGAGAAGGATCTGTAAGTAGCGATTGGGTGGTTTTTTTTACAGAAATACCTCAGCGGTTGGGGGTGGGCAGGAAAGCTGGACATGCCCTTTA
>CM033471.1:270135842-270260842 GCA_019447015.1 Hymenochirus boettgeri | reverse complement strand
AACACCAATACCAATACCCCCAGTACTAAATCACCAGCCTCACTGTGCAGAACTTCACATAACAGGAAATCTACATCTTCGGAGTAAATCACCAACAGCCCGCAGGTGCTAAACTCTCCGTGAGATGCCAGGTCCGACTTAATAAACAAACAAGGAGATGTAATAAAAGTTCTTATTGTTAAAAATGGTGCTAATTTTGCCCCAACCAATCAGATATTATTTACCATTTGAAAGTTAACATTTTTAAGCAACATTAATTCAAACTAAAACCCAATAAAGGAAAGAAAAATTACCGTATATACTCGAGTACAAGCCGAGGTTTTCAGTCTTTAAAATTAGCCTGAAATCCCGACCTCGGCTTATACTCGGGTCAAGTAAATAATTGTGAAATCTCTGGCTGCCGATCGTTATGTACAAGCTAACTTACTTTAGAAGCAAGTGTTCCGCCTGGCACTCCGCGCTGATCTGCAGGATAACGTCCATACGTGGCGCCTGTCTCACTTACTGCCCGGTGCCGAGTAGTGATGTCACTACTAGCGATCGGCAGCCGGATATTTCACAATTATTTACTTGACCCGAGTGAGTACTTAACTCTTACTTACCTCACTGAACTTGAGGGCCTTTCCTGGGGGGTGCAGTCCATAAAAAAAGCCTCATTCCTTGGCACTGCAGTGTTTGGGAACTACAACTCCCAGCTACTAAAGCATGATGGGAGTTGTAGTTTCCAAAACATCTGGAGTGCCAAGGAATGAGGCTTTTTTATGGACAGCAAAGTTCCCATACAGTAATAGCCATACTGGGTTTGGCTATTACTGTATGGGACTACTGCTGTCCATTTAAAGGGCAAATAAATACAGTATTAAAAGGCAGTAGTGGTCATAATTTCAACCCCTTGGCTTATACTCGAGTCAATCGTGTTTTCTTACTTTTTGAGGTAAAAATGGGTACCTCGGCTTATGCTCGGGTCTGCTTATACTGAAGTATATACGGTAAGTAGATTTGTGGGTCTAAAAGGAACTCTCCATTATCAACATATATTCTCATGTGCCCCCAAACCATCAACAAACAGTATTAAGATTATAATTATAGATATTAAGGTTTTATATACTGGGGGTGTCAAAGCTGTAACACTGCCATTGGGGTAGATTAATTTGGGTTGCAAGATGTTGCTTTTCCAATTGTCCCTGTAAATACATCTCTGTTCAGCCAGATTCGGCCCACACCTCCTGCCCCACCCCAAATTAAATTAAATCAAATGTCCTCCTAGTAAATAAATAAGAGGGTCGTCAACAGAGTGGGCGAAAATATCTTATGGAATATCTAGAACTTTTCCCAATTTCTGTCCCAACTAGTCAGGACTTTATCAAATTTAAACACTGTAACACTGTTAAACACCCAATTAGCGCTGTGAGATATTCTATTTATCGGTGATTCTTTAGAGGGAAGAGAAATACGTTTCCATGCTTTGCTATTTCACAGTGAGCTGCTGGGAGTGTGTTCATTGTTGATTTGTTGTTGCATGGGGAGGTCTGGTATGGTCTGGTAGAATATATTGGACTAATTTCCAGTAGGGTTGTACCAATAAACAACCCCCAAAAATATGTAATAATGATCCAATTCAATTATCGCATCGACGTTTTGGAGAGATAGTGGGGAACATTTTATTTAGCAATTGGAGAGTGTGATACCATGTGAAAATTATTTTTGTATAGAGTGCATATGGAAGATTTTCTGCCATTCAGCCAACTCTGCTCCCATGTTGATTCGGGGACTGTATAACCAATATCTCTTTCCCATGCCAGCATATAATTATGTGGGCCCAGCGGTAAAATAGACAAATCTTTCAGGCAACTTTAGAGAAAGGAGATCAGTCCCTTTTGGGCAGGTCCAGCAAAGAATATTTTGTCCAAATGGGGAATGTAAGGTAATTTACGTGTGTGGAAAATATTTTTGGGTGAATTGGCATAATTGAAATTAGAAATAATATAAATTCTGAAGGACCTTGAATATTATCTTGAATTTGTTAAATGGGGGAACATTTCGTGCTTATCTAGCACCTTTTTCAAGACACAACATTCAATTACGCATATAACAAGTGTTTCTACTCTGAGTGTGGTAGATGTAGTCCTTGTATCAGCAGGTATGATGAAGAAAGAGCTAATCTATGTGGTCAAATGTCTTCTCCACTTCTAGAGTTACAAGCAAACCTTTCTGGTGGATGTGATTGAATATGTCTAATATATCTATCATTCTGTGGGTATTATCTCCCGCCTGTCTGTTTCATACAAAGCCCACTTGATCAGGGTGAATAAGGTTTGGTAAATATTTTGAGTGTTTGTTTGCTAGGAGATTCATATAAAGTTTTTCATAATGTTATGCTGCATTGGCTTTTTTATTACTCTTGTCATAAAAGTATCTGCAGAGCCATAGGAAAGATGTGTGGCTATGTCCTTTACAGTGTTGCTATTTTCTGGAGGAAAGCTATTGTAGGTTTGTTAAAGTGAGATTGTTCTAGTTCCTGCAGTTCTGTTTGCAGTTGTGGCCTTATTGGTTCTTACCAGTCTACAGTCCTCTCCTGCACCCTGTGGCAAAGGTCATACTGTTGTGAGTGTCAAACACTCTCACAAGTCCACCACCCCTGTAGAGGCCATTGACTTCTGGATTCTGCCTTGTTGGAACAGAAAAAGGAGGAGTAGCAATTTAGCTTGGTGCTTTTTTCTTTAAATATATGCTATTGCTTAGAACAGCTTTTTTTTTCTCTCTCTTTCAGTCTGCCATTCTAGGGAGTATTAGCCCTAAGTCTGTGGAGTCTGACAGGTGGTCACCCAGGGTCCCTGATATAGTTGATAATAATGTATAATTATGCCCTAATCAGATATATCTAATTAATGGCCAAAGAGTTAAAATGGTTAGGACTACAAGGCTCTAGAGGTATTGGACTATAAGGCTCTAGAGGTGTAGGACTACCAGGCTCTAAAGCTATTGTTTAGAACCAAAGTTTAAACGGAGGAAATCTGGATTCAAGGTATAGAATGGAGAAGAATTTGAGGCTGGAGTGAAGGGGTTAAAGTTACAGGTTCTACGTCTCCTTAATGAAAAACACATATAGTGCTGGGAGGGGACACAATACCTCTTCTGATAGGTCTCTTTGTTTCCATGAATCTGCGCTTATCATGTGTTGTGAATTAGGTAACATTCCACAGTGTGATGTCATTTTGCCTATATAACCCAGTGAGCAAACCTTTGTAATTTAGACTTGCTACACACTCAGAGTACTGCGTGGCCTGTCTTTGCACGTGCAATAAAGGACCTCCTTCTTTTATAAATTTGGTCTCTAGATGTGACATCAATCAATGCCAGGGTGACAAACAGGTACCCTGTGTGGACTGACTTTCAAGTCCAAAAGATGAAAACCCCTGCTCTAATTCTGCAATGGATGGCAAGAAGTTAGATACAAAGTGTATGCCTGAATTTCTGCGGGAATATGCGTTCGCATGGGAATGAAGGAGAGCAATCTAGGGCAGGTTCTAGTTAGGAACAGCCTGACCTTCTAAGGAGATATCCCAAACTGTTGATGAGGGTTTTAAGGAGGCTTCTGACCATCCTTCCACTACAGTAAGAGAGGAAGACGCTTTGCTACAGGAGGCTTCAAAAGTATTAGAGTCTAAGGAGCCTCAAGAGTCCAGATTTGATTTAATACAAATCCATTTCTTAATCAGCTCTGTTAAGCACAGATAATTTAGTACCTGAACGCCAGGGAGCCTCATGATCTATGATCGCCTCGTTCCAGCTTCCTGCTCAGTGGTTATCATCCAAAGTTAAGTACAGTTCTGTCATGAAGACAAAATCGACTAATGGGGACTCCGCGCACTCCATGAAAGCAGCCACCACGGTCAATAGCATTATAAAATCCTTTTATTGCTTATATTCACCAACACATCCTAAGACAATATACACCTGACGCGTTTCGGACCCTATCTAGTCATTGGTCATTGGCATAAAGGTTTGTCTTGACCGATTCCTTTTAAAGAGTCCAGGTATGGTAAGGATCTGCCCCAAACACTCACCAGGTGTGTATCACTCCCAATTACTGAACTCGTCAGATATACCAAAAAGACCAACAGATACTGGTGCCCAATCACCAAGGCTCCACAGCATATAAAACATAAAGAACAACAAAATATATACAAGTAGAATAAAAACATAACATAATAAAGACAACTTGGAATGTTGCAGCTAATTAGTTTACATTTAACTGGTAACATTGAACATCCAAGTACACTCCTGTTAGTGAGAACTAGTGAAACAATAACTCTTATGGTACTCCAGGATAAGTCTAATGGATTCATGTACATGTAACTTTTCATAATATTCACCCAGACCGATAACCTATATTCATGCTACTTCATAATATATCTCAATTTTATAACCAGGCGAGGGTTTCGGGGCAAGCGGCACCCGGACAACCGTAAAGGAGCAGTGAGTCTTCTAAGTAAGCTTCTTATTAGTGCTTTATTAGGGCAGGAGAGGGTTAAGGGTCTTTTGTAATTTTTACTATTTTTCAACTATTTAGTACGCCTAGGAGGAACACTTATTGTAATGTTTACAGTTTAGTTATTACATCTCAAAATCTCAATTTAATCCCCTTGGTATTATAGTCCCTAGGGTGTGGATCCAGAAAGCTTCCTTCTTTAGAAATTTACGTTCTCTATCACCTTTCCTAATTCTAGACTCAACATGATCTATAACCTGGAAACTTATATGCACATGACCTTCATGGACCTCTATAATATGGGAGGAAATGCAGCATTGACGTGTTCTGTAAATCTCTTGTATGTCAATCTTATAGTTTTGCCTACGTACTGCTTACCGCAGATACAGGTGGCCAGATAGATGACATTCATGGACACACAGTTATAGTATCTTCTCATTGTGTATGTCTTTCTTATGCTGTTACTAGTAAAAGATTGGGAAACATTAAAGGGTACCTCCACTGGTAAAAAAAAAACCTGGTATTTAATTTTATTGAAGAACGGGAGGTAAAGGAGCTGTGTCTTGCCGAGAATGAAGGTAAGGTACTTACCTGAGCGCTCGCTCCTCAGCCGCATAGTCTGACAGATTCTATATTCTATGGGCATCGCACTTTACAGTATCATGGTAGATCCTGGAATAACCCAAATGTCCTGAGTTTTTCCATTTTTTGAATATCAGCTTGATATCTGAGAATAAAAGTGAAGACTGTTAGACATTACGAGTAGAGTATAAAGGTTGGACTAGATGGACTAGATTAATATACCAATTTATTATTAGTATCAATTTTTTAATAGAAGGTGAGTATTCTATCCTATCAAATTAAATGAATCAATTGATCAGGTCCTCATCATTTTTAATTTTGGTCATTTAATCATCATTTTAATGATGATTCTTTGGATATAAAAGTTGAAGGATCGCACCCAAAACGCAGTGAAGGCAATTTTATGGAGATTGATAACAACCAGTGTCACAACATTTTGGATGTTCTCCCCTTCATCAGGATTGGATTGGAGTAAGGGTTGGGAAGTTGCTGCATCCATACTGATCAATGTGCATTGAGCATGTAAACTGTCAAGATTCTTTGTCCCCTGTATTATAAGAATCAGGGGTAAGAAAGAGGAAGAAGATGGTGAGCTAGTGCATGTTAATGTTCTGATAGTGTTGGAAACGTAATGTTTTTATTCGCCATATGGAGTACCTGGCCTGTCCCTATAAGGGGTCATTTTCCGTCTCTTTTCTTGAGTTGAATATGAATTCATTATTTGCATGATAGAATATGAGTTTCATTGATAAATTAAAGGGCATGCCTACCCTTAAAAAAAACTGGGTACTTGCCACTTATGCCCTTTAATATTTGTAAAGCTCCACGGAAGATGTTGGTGCTATATAAATCCATAATAATACGGTAATAATAATAATAATAAGAAGAATAACATTAAAAAGTGTTACTAGATACAATTACATTTAAATATTTAGTGTTTCACTAAATATTTGTTTATCAAACTGCCAGATCTCCCTAAGGTTTGTTAATTATTTAAAACACCTGAGAAGGCTAAAGATTTCCCTATAGATCTAACTCCTGTGTACGTTACTGCTATCAGGTAATAAATGGGATTGGTTCAACCTAGACAGTCAGTATTTGGGTATTGCCTAGACAGTCAGTATTTGGGTATTGCCTAGACATTCAGTATTTGGTAGAGATCCGTTATGCTGACATGACATTAAATAAACATATTCATTGTATATAGTCTTCATTGTATAGAGATGCCCCTTAGGAACAGAAGGAAGGTAATGTCCATCCACCTATGATTGCGCAGAGTTTGTTGTTTTATTCGGGGGTTTTAAATTATTTCAGTACATTCTTGGTAAGTCTTCCTGAGTTGGTTTGATAAAGGTCCAACCTGTTGGTGCACGTAAATCCATCAAAAGACTGTATTGAATCAGGTGGTAGCACCTAAAGCTCAACAAAGTTGGTGTGGAGTGTGCCCTGATACTGGATAAAGGTTCTATTTATATAATTCAATTTATTTTAGGGAATATTTAGAAAGCCGGTAACATGACTATTGCTGTATAATCACCATGGTGTGTTAACTTGGATGAAAATGAGCTATATTAAAAATACACTATTTGACATATCTTTTGTTATATTGTTTTACATAACAGAGATAAGAGTCCTAGAAGTATTAGCCTAATGCGCACTATTCTGTAAAACCACCAGGGCATGTTACATATTTAGAATAAGTTTGTAATGATCTGTGAATACAAAACGTTCTCGTTTCTAGTTAACTTAAGTTAATTTATTCACATTTCCCTCTTACCATATCTCGGAATTTTAATATCTAATGCTTTGTTCAAAAGAGAAAATGTATAATGTTGGCCTTCCTCTGGATCAACTGTTAGGTAGGGTTAAACAGGAGGGTGTAAATGTTGGACTTGATGGACGTATGTCTTTATACAACCTCCAATACTATGTTATTATGTAACTGTTATACAGACATTATGGGTAGGGTATAAAGGTTGGACTAGACGGACGTATGTCTTTATACAACCTCCAATACTATGTTACTATGTAACTGTTATACAGACATTATGGGTAGGGTATAAAGGTTGGACTAGAGGGACATATGTCTTTATACAACCTCCAATACTATGTTACTATGTAACTGTTATACAGACATTATGGGTAGGGTGTAAATGTTGGACTTGATGGACATATGTCTTTATACAACCTCCAATACTATGTTATTATGTAACTGTTATACAGACATATGGGTAGGGTATAAAGGTTGGACTAGAGGACGTATGTCTTTATAAACCTCCAATACTATGTTACTTGTACTGTTATACAGACATTATGGGTAGGGTTAAAGGTTGGACTAGAGGGACTATGTCTTTCTAACCTCCATACTATTTACTATTAAACTGTTATACAGACATTATGGGTAGGGTATAAAGGTTGGACTGATGGACTATGTCTTTATACAACCTCCAATACTATGTTTATTATGTAACTGTTAACAACATTATGGGTAGGGTATAAAGGTGGACTAGATGGACGTATGTCTTTATACCCCTCCATACTATGTTATTATTTAACTGTTATACAGACATTATGGGTAGGGTATAAAGGTTGGACTAGATGGACGTATGTCTTTATACAACCTCCAATACTATGTTACTATGTAACTGTATACAGACTTATGGGTAGGGTATAAAGGTTGGACTAATGGACGTATGTCTTTTACAACCTCCAATACTATGTTACTATGTAACTGTTATACAGACATTATGGGTAGGGTAAGGGTGGACTAGATGGACGTATGTCTTTATACAACCTCCAATACATTATATTTAACTGTTTATACAGACATTATGGGTAGGGTATAAAGGTTGGACTAGATGGACGTATGTCTTTATACAACCTCCAATACTATGTTACTAGTAACTGTTATACAACATTATGGGTAGGGTATAAAGGTTGGACTAGATGGAGTATGTCTTTATACAACCTCCAATACTATGTTACTATGTAACTGTTATAAGACATTATGGGTAGGGTATAAAGGTTGGACTAGATGGACGTATGTCTTTATACAACCCCAATACTATGTACTATGTCTGTTTTATACAGACATTATGGGTAGGGTTAGGTTGGACTAGATGGACGTATGTCTATACAACCCCATACTATGTTACTATGTAACTGTTACAACATTATGGGTAGGGTAAAGGTTGGACTAGATGGAGTATGTCTTTATTCAACACCTCCAATACTATGTTACTATGTAACTTTTTAAGCGTTTACGACATTAGGGTAGTGTATAAAGGTGGGGGAACTAGAATGGATGTTAATCCCTACGTCTCTCCCCAGAAATACGGACAGTATACCTCCAATACTATGTTACTATGTAACTGATATACAGATATTATGGGTAGGGTATAAAGGTTGGACTAGATAGACGTATGTCTTTATACAACCTCCAATACTATGTTACTATGTAACTGTTATACAGACATTATGGGTTGGGTATAAAGGTTGGACTAGATGGATGGATGTCTTTATACAACCTCCAATACTATGTTACTATGTAACTGATATACAGACATTATGGGTTGGGTATAAAGGTTGGACTAGATGGATGTATGTCTTTATACAACCTCCAATACTATGTTACTATGTAACTGATATACAGACATTATGGGTAGGGTATAAAGGTTGGACTAGATAGACGTATGTCTTTATACAACCTCCAATACTATGTTACTATGTAACTGTTATACAGACATTATGGGTAGGGTATAAAGGTTGGACTAAATGGACGTATGTCTTTATACAACCTCCAATACTATGTTACTATGTTACTGTTAGACAGACATTATGGGTAGGGTATAAAGGTTGGACTAGATGTACATATGTCTTTATACAACCTCCAATACTATGTTACTATGTAACTGTTATACAAACATTATGGGTAGGGTATAAAGGTTGGACTAAAGTGACGTATGTCTTTATACAACCTCCAATACTATGTTACTATGTTACTGTTAGACAGACATTATGGGTAGGGTATAAAGGTTGGACTAGATGTACATATGTCTTTATACAACCTCCAATACTATGTTACTATGTAACTGTTATACAGACATTATGGGTAGGGTATAAAGGTTGGACTAGATGGACGTATGTCTTTATACAACCTCCAATACTATGTTACTCTGTAACTGTTATACAGACATTATGGGTAGGGTATAAAGGTTGGACTAGATGGAATGTTGTCTTTATACAACCTAATACTATGTTATATGTAACTGTTATAAGACATTAGGGTAGGGTATAAAGGTGGACTAGATGGACGTATGTCTTTATACAACCTCCAATACTATGTTACTATGTAACTGTTATACAGACATTATGGGTAGGGTAAAAGGTTGGACTAGATGGAGTATGTCTTTATACAACCTCCAATACTATGTTATATGTAACTGTTATACAGACATTATGGGTAGGGTATAAAGGTTGGACTAGATGGGTATGTCTTTATACAACCTCCAATACTATGTTACTATGTAACTGTTTACAGACATTATGGGTAGGTATAAAGGTTGGACTAGATGGATGTATGTTTTTATAAACCTCCAATACTATGTTACTATGTAATGTTATACAGACATTATGGGTAGGTAGGTATAAAGGTTGGACTAGATGGAGTATGTCTTTATACAACCTCCATACTATGTTACTATGAACTGTTATACAGACATTATGGGTAGGGTATAAAGGTTGGACAGATGGACGTATGTCTTTATACAACCTCAAATATGTTATTATGTAACTGTTAACAGACATTATGGGTAGGTATAAAGGTTGGACTAGATGGAGTATGTCTTTATACAACCTCCAATACTATGTTACTATGTAACTGTTATACAGACATTAGGGTAGGGTATAAAGGTGGACTAAATGACATATGTCTTTATACAACCTCCAATACTATGTTACTATGTAACTGTACAGACATATGGGTAGGGTATAAAGGTTGGACTAGATGGACGTATGTCTTTATACAACCTCCAATACTATGTTACTATGTAACTGTTATACAGACATTATGGGTGGGTATAAAGGTTGGACTAGATGGACGTATGTCTTATACAACCTCCAATACTATGTTACTATGTAACTGTTTAACAGACATTATGGGTAGGGTATAAAGGTTGGAACTAGAGGACGTATGTCTTTATACAACCTCCAATACTATGTTACTATGTAACTGTATACAGACATTATGGGTAGGTAAAAGGTTGGACTAGATGGACGTATGTCTTTATACAACCTCCAATACTATGTTTACTGTAACTGTTATACAGACATATGGGTAGGTATAAAGGTGGACTAGATGGACGTATGTCTTTATACAACCTCCAATACTAGTTACTATGTAACTGTTATACAGACATTATGGGTAGGGTAAAAGGTTGGACTAGATGGACGTATGTCTTTATACAACTCCAATACTATGTTACTATGTAACTGTTATACAGACATTATGGGTAGGGTATAAAGGTTGGACTAGATGGACGTATGTCTTTATACAACCTCCAATACTATGTTACTATGTAACTGTTATACAGACATTATGGGTGGGTATAAAGGTTGGACTAGATGGAGTATGTCTTTATACAAACCTCCAAATATGTTACTATGTAACTGTTATACAGACATATGGGTAGGGTATAAAGGTGGACTAGATGGACGTATGGCTTTATACAACCTCCAATACTATGTTACTATGTAACTGTTATACAGACATTATGGGTAGGGTATAAAGGTTGGACTAGATGGACGTATGTCTTTATACAACCTCCAATATATGTTACTATGTAACTGTTATACAGACATATGGGTAGGTATAAAGGTTGGACTAGATGGACGTATGTCTTTATAAAACCTCCAATATAGTTTACTATGTAACTGTTATACAGACATTATGGGTAGGTATAAAGGTTGGACTAGATGACATATGTCTTTATACAACTCCAATACTATGTTACTATGTAACTGTTATACAGACATTATGGGTAGGGATAAAGGTTGGACTGATGGACGTATGTCTTTATACAACCTCCAATACTATGTTACTATGTAACTGTTATACAGACATTATGGGGAGGGTATAAAGGTTGGACTAGATGGACGTATGGCTTTATACAACCTCCCATACTATGTACTATGAACTGTATACAGACATTATGGGTAGGTATAAAGGTTGGACTAGATGGCGTATGTTTTATCAACCTCCAATACTATGTTACTATGTAACTGTTATACAGACATTATGGGTAGGTATAAAGTGGGACTAGATGGACGTATGTCTTTATAAAACCTCCAATATATGTTACTATGTAACTGTTATACAGACATTATGGGTAGGTATAAAGGTTGGACTAGATGACTATGTCTTTATACAACCTCCAATACTATGTTACTATGTAACGTTATCAGACATTATGGGTAGGGTATAAAGGTTGGACTAGATGGACGTATGTCTTTATACAACCTCCAATACTATGTTACTATGTAACTGTTTACAGACATTATGGGGTAGGGTATAAAGGTTGGACTAGATGGACGTATGTCTTTATACAACCTCAATACTATGTTACTATGTAACTGTTATACAGACATTATGGGTAGGGTATAAAGGTTGGACTAGTGGACGTATGCTTTATACAACCTCCAATACTATGTTACTATGTAACTGTTATACAGACATTATGGGTAGGGTATAAAGGTTGGACTAGATGGAGTATGTCTTTACTACAACCTCCAATACTATGTTACTATGTAACTGTTATACAGACATTATGGGTAGGGTATAAAGGTTGGACTAGATGGAGTATGTCTTTATACAACCTCCAATACTATGTTACTATGTAACTGTTATACAGAATTATAGGTAGGTATAAAGGTTGGACTAGATGGACGTATGTCTTTATACAACCTAATACATACTATGTAACTGTTATACAGACATTATGGGTAGGGTATAAAGGTTGGACTAGATGGAAGTATGTCTTTATACAACCTCCAATAACTATGTTACTATGTAATGTTATACAGACATTATGGGTAGGTATAAAGGTTGGACTAGATGGGTATGTCTTTATCAACCCCAATACTATGTTACTATGTAACTGTTATACAGACATTATGGGTAGGGTATAAAGGTTGGACTGGGACGTAGTCTTTATTCAACCTCCAATACTATGTTACTATGTAACTGTTATACAGACATTATGGGTAGGTATAAAGGTTGGACTAGTGGACGTATGTCTTTATCAACCTCCAATACTATGTTACTATGTAACTGTTATACAGACATTATGGTAGGGTATAAAGGTTGGACTAGAGGATTTGTCTATTACAACCTCCCATACTATGTTACTATGTAAGTTATACAGACATTATGGGTAAGGTATAAAGGTTGGACTAGATGGACGTATGTCTTTAACAACCTCCAATACTATGTTTATTGTAACTGTTATACAGACATTATGGGTAATGTAAAAGGTGGACATAGATGGAGTATGTTTATACAACCTCAATACTATGTTACTATGTAACGTTTAACAGACATTATGGGTAAGGTATAAAGGTGGACTAGATGGACTATGTCTTATACAACCTCCAATACTATTTACTATGTAACTGTTATACAGACATTATGGGTAGGTATAAAGGTTGGACTAGATGGATGTATGTCTTTATACAACCTCCAATACTATGTTACTATGTAACTGTTATACAGCGATTATGGTAGGGTATAAAGGTTGGACTAGATGGATGTATGTCTATACAACCTCAATACTATGTTACTATGTAACTGTTAAAGACATTATGGGTAGGTATAAAGGTTGGACTAGATGGAGTATGTCTTTATACAACCTCAATACTATGTTACTATGTAACTGTTATACAGACATTATGGTAGGGTATAAAGGTTGACTAGAAGACGTATGTTCTATACAACTCCAATAATATGTTATATGTAACTGTTATACAGACATTATGGGTAGGGTATAAAGGTTTGACTAGAAGGACGTATGTCTTATTACAACCTCCCAATACTTGTTACTATGTAACTGTTATACAGACATTATGGGTAGGGTATAAAGGTTGGCTAGATGGACGTATGTCTTTAAAAACCTCCAATACTATGTTACTATGTAACTGTTAGACAGACATTATGGGTGGGTATAAAGGTTGGACTAGAGGACGTATGTCTTTATACAACCTCCAATAATATGTTACTATGTAACTGTTATACAGACATTATGGGTAGGGTATAAAGGTTGGACTAGATGGAGAGCTTTATACAACCTCCAATACTATGTTACTATGTAACGTTATACAGACATATGGGTAGGGTATAAAGGTTGGACTAGATGGAAGTATGTCTTATACAACCTCCAATATATGTTACTATGTAACTGTTATACAGACCTTATGGGTAAGGTATAAAGGTTGGACTAGATGGACGTATGTCTTTATAAACCTAATATTAGTTACTATGTAACTGTTATACAGACATTATGGGTGGTAGGTTAAGGTTGGACTAGATGTACAATGTCTTTATACAACCTCCCATACTATGTTACTATGTAACTGTTATACAGACATTATGGGTAGGGTAAAAGGTTGGACTAGATGGACGTTATGTCTTTATACAACCTCCAATACTATGTTACTATGTAACTGTTATACAGACATTATGGGGAGGGTATAAAGGTTGGACTAGATGGACGTATGTCTTTATACAACCCTCAATACTATGTTACTATGTAACTGTTTACAGACATTATGGGTAGGGTTAAAAGGTTGGACTAGTTGGACGTATGTCTTTATACAACCTCCAATACTATGTTACTATGTAACTGTTATACAGACATTATGGGTAGGGTATAAAGGTTGGACTAGATGGATGTATGTCTTTATACAACCTCCAATACTATGTTACTATGTAACTGTTATACAGACATTATGGGTAGGTATAAAGGTTGGACTAGATGGACGTATGTCTTTATATCAACCCCAATAATATGTTACTATGTAACTGTTATACAGACATTATGGGTAGGGTATAAAGGTTGGAATAGTGGACGTATGTCTTTATTCAAATCCAATACTATGTTACATAGTAACGTTATACAGACATTATGGTAGGGTATAAAGGTTGGACTAGATGGACGTATGTCTTTATTAACCTCCAATACTATGTTACTATGTAAATGTTATACAGACATTATGGGTAGGGTATAAAGGTTGGACTAGATGGACGTATGTCTTTATACAACCTCCAATACTATGTTACTATGTTAACTGTTATACAGACATTATGGGTAAGGTATAAAGGTTGGACTAGATGGACGTATGTCTTTATACAACCTCCAATACTATGTTACTATTGTAACTGTTATAACAGATTATGGGTAGGTATAAAGGTTGGCTACAGTAGATGGAGTATGTCTTTATACAACCTCCAATACTATGTTACTATGTAACTGTTATAACAGACATTATGGGTAGGTATAAGGTGGACTAGATGGACTATGTCTTATACAACCTCAATACTATGTTACTATGTAACTGTTATACAGACATTATGGGTAGGTATAAGGTTGGACTACAGTAGATGGATGTATGTCTTTATACAACCTCCAATACTAGTTACTATGTAATGTATACGACATTATGGGTAGGGTATAAAGGTTGGACTAGAGGATGTATGTCTTTATACAACCTCCATACTATGTTACTATGTAACTGTTTAGAAAGACATTAGGTTGTGTATAAAGGTTGGACTGATGGATGTATGTCTTATACAACCTCTAATCTATGTTACTATGTAACTGTTATACAGACATTATGGTAGGGTATAAAGGTTACTAGAGGACGTATGTCTTTATACAACTCCAATACTAGTTACTATGTAAATGTTAGACAGACATTATGGGTTAGGGTATAAAGGTGTGCACTAGAAGGACGTATGTCTTTATTCAACCCCAATACTGTGTTACTATGAACTGTTATACAGACATTATGGGTAGGGTATAAAGGTTGGACTGATGGACGTATGTCTTTATACAACCTCAATACTATGTTACTATGTAACCGTTAAACAGACATTATGGGTAGGGTATAAAGGTTGGACTAGATGGACGTATGTCTTTATACAACCTCCATACTATTTACTATGTAACTGTTAACAGACATTATGGGTAGGTAGGTATAAAGGTTGGACTACAGAGATGGATGTATGTCTTATACAACTCCAATACTATGTTACTATGTAACTGTTATACGGACATTAGGGTAGAGGGTATAAAGGTTGGACTAGATGGATGTATGTCTTTATACAACCTCCAATACTATGTTACTATGTAACTGTTAAAGACATTATGGGTAGTGTATAAAGGTTGGACTAGATGGATGTATGTCTTTATACAAACTCTAATACTATGTTATATGTAAATGTTATACAGACATTATGGGTAGGGTATAAAGGTTTGCTAGAAGGACGTATGTCTTTATACAACCTCCAATACTATGTTACTATGTCTGTTAACAGACATTATGGGTAGGGTATAAAGGTTGCACTAGAAGGACGTATGTCTTTATTCAACACCTCCAATACTGTGTTACTATGTAGGTTATACAGACATTATGGGAGTATGGTATAAAGGTTGGACTAGATGGACGTATGTCTTTGTACAACCTTCAATACTATGTTACTATGTAACTGTTATACAGACATTATGGGTAGGGTATAAAGGTTGGACTAGTTGGATTGATGTCTTTATACAACCTACAATACTATGTTACTATAAAACTGTTATACAGACATTATGGTTAGGGTATAAATGTTGGACTAGATGGACGTATGTCTTTATACAATCTCCAATACTATGTTACTATATAACTGTTATATAGACATTATGGGTAGGGTATACAAGTTGGACTAGATGGACGTATGTCTTTATACAACCTCCAATATTGTCTTAGGTAACTGTTATACAGACATTATGGGTAGGGTATAAAGGTTGGACTAGATGGAGTATGTCTTATACAACCTCCAATCTATGTTCTATGTAACTGTTATACAGACATTATGGGTAGGGTATAAAGGTTGGACTAGAAATACTATGTCTTTATACAACCTCCAATACTATGTTACTATGTACTGTTACAGACATTATGGGTAGGGTATAAAGGTTGGACTAGATGGACGTATGTCTTTATACAACCTCCAATACTATTGTTACTATGTAACTGTTATACAGACATTATGGGTGGGGTATAAAGGTTGGACTAGATGGACGTATGTCTTTATACAACCTCCAATACTATGTTACTATGTAACTGTTACAGACATTATGGGTAGGTATAAAGGTTGGCCGAGGACGTATGTCTTTTACCAACCTCCAATACTATGTTACTATGTAACTGTTATACAGACATTATGGGTAGGTATAAAGGTTGGACTAGATGGACGTATGTCTTTATACAACCTCCAATACTATGTTACTATGTAACTGTTATACAGACATATGGGTAGGTATAAAGGTTGGACTAATGGACGTATTCTTTATACAACCTCCAATACTATGTTACTATGTAACTGTATACAGACATTATGGTTAGGGTATAAAGGTTGGACTAGATGGACGTATGTCTTTATACAACCTCCAATACTATGTTACTATGTAACTGTTATACAGACATTATGGGTAGGGTATAAAGGTTGGACTAGATGGACGTATGTCTTTATACACCCTCCAATACTATGTTACTATTTAACTGTTATACAGACATTATGGGTAGGGTATAAAGGTTGACTAGATGGACGTATGTCTTTATCCAACCTCCAATACTATGTTACTATGTAACTGTTATACGACATTATGGGTAGGGTATAAGGTTGGACTAGATGGACGTATGCTTTATACAACCTCCAATACTATGTTACTATGTAACTGTTATACAGACTTATGGGTAGGGTATAAAGGTTGGACTAGATGGACGTATGTCTTTATCAACCCTCCAATACTATGTTACTATGTACTGTTATACAGACATTATGGGTAGGTAAAAGGTTGGACTAAATGGACGTATGTCTTTATAAACCTCCAATATTATGTTACTATGTAACTGTTATACAACTTATGGGTAGGTATAAGGTTGGACTAGATGACTATGTCTTTATACAACCTCCAATACTATGTTACTATGTAACTGTTATACAGACATTATGGGTAGGGTATAAAGGTTGGACTAGATGGACGTATGTCTTTATACAACCTCCAATACTATGTTACTATGTAACTGTTATAACAGACATTATGGGGGGGTATAAAGTTGGACTAGATGGACGTATGTCTTTATACAACCTCCATACTATGTTACTATGAACTGTTATACAGACATTATGGGTAGGGTATAAAGGTTGGACTAGATGGACGTATGTCTTTATACAACCTCCAATACTATGTTACTATGTAACTGTTTACAGACATTAGGGTAGTGTATAAAGGTTGACTAATGGACGTATGTCTTTAAAAACCTCCAATATTAGTTTACTATGTAACTGTTATACAGACATTATGGGTAGGTATAAAGGTTGGACTAGATGACATTAGTCTTTATACAACCCCAATACTATGTTACTATGTAACGTTATACAGACATTATGGGTAGGGTATAAAGGTTGGACTAGATGGACGTATGTCTTTATACAACCTCCAATACTATGTTACTATGTAACTGTATACAGACATTATGGGTAGGGTATAAAGGTTGACTAGATGGACGTATGTCTTTATACAACCTCCATACTATGTTACTATGTAACTGTTATACAGACATTATGGGTAGGGTATAAAGGTTGGACAGTTGGACGTATGTCTTTATACACCTCCAATACTATGTTACTATGTAACTGTTATAGACATTATGGGTAGGGTATAAAGGTTGGACTAGATGGATTATGTCTTTATACAACCTCCAATACTATGTTACTATGTAACTGTTATACAGACATTATGGGTAGGGTATAAAGGTTGGACTAGATGGGTATGTCTTTATACAACCTCCAATACTATGTTACATGTAACTGTTATACAGACATATGGGTAGGGTATAAAGGTTGGACTAGATGACGTATGTCTTTATACAACCTCATACTATGTTACTATGTAACTGTTATACAGACATTATGGGTAGGGATAAAGTTTGACTAGATGGATGTAGTCTTTATACAACCTCCAATACTATGTTACTATGTAACTGTTATAACAGACATTAGGGTAGGTATAAAGGTTGGACTAGATGGACGTATGTCTTTATACAACCCCAATACTATGTTACTATGTAACTGTTATACAGACTTATGGGTAGGGTATAAAGGTTGGACTAGTTGGACGTATTTCTTTATCAACCTCCAATACTATGTTACTATGTAACTGTTATACAGACATTATGTAGGGTATAAAGGTTGGACTAGTATGGACGTTTGTCTTATTCAACCTCCAATACTATGTTCTATGTAACTGTTATACAGACATTATGGGTAGGGTATAAAGGTTGGACTAGATGGACTTATGTCTTTATACAACCTCCAATACTATTTTACTATGTAACTGTTATACAGACTTATGGGTAGGTATAAGGTTGGACTAGATGGACGTATGTCTTTATACAACCTCCATACTAGTTTATATGTAACTGTTATACGACATTATGGGTAGTATAAAGGTTGGACTAGATGGATGTATGTCTTTATCAACCTCCAATCCTATGTTACTATGTAACTGTTATACAGACATTATGGGTAGGTATAAAGGTTGGACTAGATGGACTATGTCTTTATACAACCTCCAATACATATTACTATGTAACTGTTATACAGACATTATGGGTAGGTATAAAGGTTGGACTAGTATGGACTATGTCTTTATACACACCTCCATACTATGTCTATGTAACTGTTATACGGACATTATGGGTAGGGTATAAGGTTGGACTAGATGGAGTATGTCTTTATACAACCTCCAATACTATGTTACTATGTAACTGTTAAAAGACATTATGGGTAGGTATAAAGGTTGGATCGATGGAGTATGTCTTTATACAACCTATACTATGTTACTATGTAACTGTTATACAGACATTGGGTAGGGTATAAAGGTTGATAGAGGACGTATGTCTTTATACAACCTCCAATACTATTTTACTAGTAACTGTTATACAGACATTATGGGTAGGGTAATAAGGTTGACTAGAGGACGTATGTCTTTATCAAACCTCCAATACTGTTACTATGTAACTGTTAACAGACATTATGGGTAGGGTATAAAGGTTGACTAGATGGACGTATGTCTTTATACAACCTCCATTATGTTACTATGTAACTGTTAACAGACATTATGGTAGGGTATAAAGGTTGGACTAGATGGACGTATGTCTTTATACAACCTCCAATACTATTTTACTATGTACTGTTATACAGACATTATGGGTAGGGTATAAAGGTTGGACTAGATGGAGTATGCTTTATACAACCTCCAATACTATGTTACTATGTAATTGTATACAGACATTATGGGTAGGGTATAAAGGTTGGACTAGATGGACGTATGTCTTATACAACCTCCAATACTATGTTACTATGTAACTGTTATACAGACATTATGGGTAGGGTATAAAGGTTGGACTGATGGACGTATGTCTTATAAAACCTACATATTATGTTACTATGTAACTGTTATACAGACATTATGGGTAGGGTATAAGTTTGGACTATATGTACATGTCTTTATCAACCTCCAATACTATGTTACTATGTAACTGTTATACACATTTGGGTAGGGATAAAAGGTTGGACTAGATGGACGTATGTCTTTATACAACCTCCAATACTATGTTACATGTAACTGTTATACAGACATTATGGGTAGGTTATAAAGGTTGGACTAGATGGACTTATGTCTTTATACAACCTCCATACTATGTTACTATGTAATGTTTATAAACGACTTATGGGTAGGGTATAAAGGTTGGACTAGTTGGACGTATGTCTTTATACAACCTCCAATACTATGTTACTATGTAACTGTTTTACAACATTATGGGTAGGGTATAAAGGTTGACTAGATGGATGTATGTCTTTATACACCTCCAATACTATTTTACTATGTAACTGTTAACAGACATTATGGGTAGGTATAAAGGTTGACTAGATGGAGTATGTCTTTATCAACCCCAATACTATGTTACTATTAACTGTTATACAGACATTATGGGTAGGTATAAAGGTTGGACTATGGACGTATGTCTTTATCAACCTCCAATACTATGTTACTATGTAACTGTTATACGACATTATGGGTAGGGTATAAAGGTTGGACTAGTGGACGATGTCTTTATCAACCTCCATACTATGTTACTATGTAACTGTTATACAGACATTATGGGTAGGGTATAAAGGTTGGACTAGAGGGACTTTGTCTTTATACAACCTACATACTATGTTACTATGTAACTGTTATACAGACATTATGGGTAGGTATAAGGTTGGACTAATGGACGTATGTCTTTTATACAACCTCCAATACTATGTTACTATGTAACTGTTATACAGACATTATGGGTAGGTATAAAGGTTGGACTAAGTAGTGGATGTATGTCTTTATACAACCTCCAATACTATGTTACTAGTAACTGTTATACAGACATTATGGGTAGGTATAAGGTTGGACAGATGGACTATGTCTTTACAACCTCCAATACTATTTACTATGTAACTGTTATACAGACATTATGGGTAGGTATAAGGTTGGACTACTAGATGGATATGTCTTTATACAACCTCCAATACTATGTTACTATGTAACTGTTATACGGACATTATGGGTAGGGTATAAAGGTTGGACTAGATGGATGTATTCTTTATACAACCTCCAATACTATGTTACTATGTAACTGTTTAAGACATTATGGTAGTGTATAAGGTTGGACTAGTGATTATGTCTTTATACAACCTCTAATACTATGTTACTATGTAATGTTATACAGACATTGGGGTAGGGTATAAAGGTTGCCTAGAGGACGTATGTCTTTATACAACCTCCAATACTATGTTACTATGTAACTGTTAACAGACATTATGGGTAGGGTATAAAGGTTGCACTAGAGGACGTATGTCTTTATTCAACCTCCAATACTATGTTACTATGTAACTGTTATACAGACATTATGGGTAGGGTATAAAGGTTGGACTAGATGGACGTATGTCTTTATACAACCTCCAATACTATGTTACTATTTAACTGTTAACAGACATTATGGGTAGGGTAATAAGGTTGGACTAGATGGACGTATGTCTTATACAACCTCCAATACTATGTTACTATGTAACTGTTATCAGACATTATGGGTAGGTTATAAAGGTTGGACTAGAATGGAGTATGTCTTTATACAACCTCCAATACTATGTTACTATGTAACTGTTATACGGACATTATGGTAGGGTATAAAGGTTGGACTAGATGGAGTATGTCTTTATACAACCTCCAATACTATGTTACTATGTAACTGTTAAAAGACATTATGGTGTATATAAGGTTGGACTAGATGGATGTATGTCTTTATACAACCTCAATACTATGTTACATGTAACTGTTATACAGACATTATGGTAGGGTATAAAGGTTGACTAGAGGACGTATGTCTTTATACAACCTCCATACTATGTTACTATGTGACTGTTATACAGACATTATGGGTAGGGTATAAAGGTTGACTAGAGGACTATGTCTTATTCAACCTCCAATACTGTGTTACTATGTAACTGTTATACAGACATTATGGGTAGGTATAAAGGTTGGACTAGATGGACGTATGTCTTTATATAACCTCCAATACTATGTTACTATGTAACTGTTAACAGACATTATGGGAGGGTATAAAGGTTGGACTAGATGGACGTATGTCTTTATACAACCTCCAATATATGTTACTATGTAACTGTTATACGACATTATGGTAGGGTATAAAGGTTGGACTAGATGGACGTATTCTTTAATAACCTCCAATACTATGTTACTATGTAACTGTTAAAAGACATTATGGGTAGGGTATAAGGTTGGACTAGATGGACGTATGTCTTTATAAACCTCCAATACTATTTACTATGTAACTGTTATACAGACATTATGGTTGATATAAGGTTTGGACTTACAGAAACTGTTACAGACATTATGGGTAGGGTATAAAGTTGGACTAGATGGACGTATGTCTTTATACAACCTCCATACTATGTTACTATGTAACTGTTTATACAGACATTATGGGTAGGGTATAAGGTTGGACTAGATGGACGTATCTCTTATAACCCTCCAATACTATGTTACTATGTAACTGTTCGAAAGAAACATTATGGGTAGGGTATAAAGGTTGGACTAGATGGATGTATGTCTTTATACAACCTCCAAAACTATGTTACTATGTAACTGTTATACAGACATTATGGGTAGGGTATAAAGGTTGGACTAGATAGACGTATGTCTTTATACCACCTCCAATACTATGTTACTATGTAACTGTTATACAGACATTATGGGTAGGGTATAAAGCTTGGACTAGATGGACGTATATCTTTATACAACCTCCATTACTATGTTACTATGTAACTGTTATACAGACATTATGGGTAGGGTATAAAGGTTGGACTAGATGGACGTATGTCTTTATACAACCTCCAATACTATGTTACTATGTAACTGTTATACAGACATTATGGGTAGGATATCAAGGTTGGACTAGATGGACGTATGTCTTTATACAACCTCCAATACTATGTTACTATGTAACTGTTATACAGACATTATGGGTAGGATATAAAGGTTGGACTAGATGGACGTATGTCTTTATACAACCTCCATTACTATGTTACTATGTAACTGTTATACAGACATTATGGGTAGGGTATAAAGGTTGGACTGGTTACATTTCCCAACAACCATATTAAAATGAGAGGTGAGACACAGATTACAGATTACTTCTGAAAAAGTGTTGTTCCGAGGCTTTAGTTGCCCTTTATATACGCCTGTTATTGTTTATTGTGGAGAGGTTAAACAAATAAGCTAACTGTACTTCATATTTCAGGTGTTTGTTGGCGATCTTACCTGATGAATTCACCTCTAGAGAGGATCTAGCCCCATCTTTATAGCGTTGTACAGAGAGATGCCATCATTCCTCCCTGGTCCCATTGTTATAATGCAGTAAGTGTTTACCCCTCACATTTCATCGGGTTTTACTCAAACTATGAAATTTTGCTGGTTCCATAAAATGATGACACTATCATTTTCATACACAGTGATCACACTCTAGTCAGCAGGGTGTTTGTTTGGGTGAGACAGTTTGTGTTGTGTATTGCTCTTGTGTGTGTATTACAATAGCCTCCCAGCCAGTCCACCAGTCCTCTAGCCACATTGCTATTCTCTATTTCTATTTGTATCTATACATATGGGTAGGAGCTGCCATACTGTTTTCTTAGACTTAATTATTATTTGTTTTTAAAAATATACAGGGAGATTCAATAAAAGTTCTTATCGTTTAAAATGGTGCTAATTTTGCACCAACCAATCAGATCTTATTTAACATTTAAAAGCTAACATCTGATTGGTTGGGGCAAAATTAGCACCATTTTAAACGACAAGAACTTGTATTGAATAACCCTGATATTTTTGCCGTTGGTACATATATCCTGCTTCAAATGCAATTTGCTGTTCAATGTGATTATGGCTATTATCCTTTTAAAATAAATCGGGTTGCTTTCAGAATTTCCCTTCCCATTAACTCCAATATGTTCATCTCTTTTAAGACCAATATTAGACGGCATTAAAAAACTTCATGCAAAATCCCATGATAAATATTGGTGCAGAAAGTTGTTTTTTTTTGTATACTTCTGCATGTACTAAAGTTCAATCAGTCTTATTGATAATCCTTTGTACATTGCAGCAAACAAGCATCTTAGCATGGGGTTTTAATAATTGGGAGTATTGTGTCTACAGTAATTTTCACATCAAGTTTTTTAGCTTGACCAGTAGGTGAGATTCCAGTTAATTCCGATAGCATTTCTTTTTGTATATAGTAAAACTTCATTTCCTATAGTGTCGTTATTTAATCTCACTTCTACTACTGTCATCAAGAGATGTGGGGCATTTTATTTTTGTAAGATGCCTTGTTAAAAAAAAACCACTAAAAATACAATGATTTTGTAATGACTTGTGCTATTCCAGTATCGAACTGTCCCTTTACTTCCTGGCCAGACCCTCAACTTGGACTTGGCTTCTTAGTGTATATAGCATTCCTGTTATCCTGTTTCCTGACCCTGGCCTGTGCCTTCCTTGTCAAGCTCCTGTCTTAAAGGACAACTATGCTGTAAAAATTAACTTTTTAAAAATGAAAAGCATCTGGGGCAAGGAGATAGGGTTGGTTATTCCCACCTTCCAATAGTGTTTTGTTAAGGAGTTACAGCACATACAGTTTTCATCTGCCAGGTTATGGCCCTGGGCCATTCTATATTAAAGATAGTGATGATGTATACAGGAAGACTGGCAGAATTCTTCGTCCTGTTGCTCCTCATAGAAATTATATTGGGAGGTAAAAAGCACCAATCCTTCCTCCCTGCCTCAGGTACTTTTTATTTTAACTGTTTTTTTTAAAACTATTGTTTCCCTTTAAGTTATCAAACATTACTGTTTCCTGACCTAGGAAAGTTCCTGCCTTGTCTTGCTCCCTGGCTCATTTATTGGTTTCTGTTCAACCTTTTTTTCTTCTCTCTTGTTATTTTGATTTAACTTTTATGCTTGTTGTATATATTTCCCCTTTGTCCCTGTATATCTGTGTTTTCCTTGTTAGTTAGTTTAGGCTGGGTTGTTGTTCTTATATTCATCATTGGTAAATAAACACTGTTTGTGTGTCTTTTCAGCAGCCAATGGAAAAAAATCATACATCAATCACTGAAATTTCTCTCCTGGGGTTTCAGAATCTCCATAACTTCAAGATTCCGCTCTTCACCCTGTTCCTTTTGATGTACATTCTGACAATCTGTGAAAATGTCCTCATCATAGCGTTGGTGTCAACTAGCCGGAATCTCCAGACCCCCATGTACTTCTTCCTCCAAAATTTGTCTATATCTGACCTTCTGGTAACTGCAAATATTGTTCCCATCATGCTCCAAACTATCATTAATAAAGAAGTTACATTGTCCCTAGTTGGTTGTATAACTCAACTATATTTATTTGCTATCTTTGAAACATTTCAGTGTTTACTTCTAACAGTTATGTCTTATGATAGATATCTGGCCATTGGGAACCCCCTACGTTACTCATCTATCATGAACCACAGAGTTTGTGTCAAATTCATTTTCATGGCATGGACAATTGGATGTAGCATAATGCTGATTCCTTTGATTAGTCTGGCGATGCTACAGTTCTGTAAACCCAACCCAATAGACCATTTCTTCTGTGATCTTGCTCCTCTTCTGGAGATTTCCTGTTCAGACACCTCCTTTGTGAAGATTCAGGTCATCTCAGAAGTTATATTTTTGACCTTTTTCCCCTTGATGCTCATCATTGTATCCTATGTCTACATTGTAAATATCATCCTAAAGATTGGGTCCAGCTCAGAGAGACAGAAGGTTTTCTCCACCTGCAGCTCCCACTTGGCTGTGGTGTCCATATTTTATGGGACTTTAATATCTATTTATGTGATTGGTCCTGGAAACAAATTAGTCCCTAAAGTCCCTTCTTTGTTAAATACTTTCATGGTTCCATTTTTTAACCCAGTTATTTACAGTCTTAGAAATAAGGATATTAAAGAAGCATTCAAGAAGCTTTTATGTAGTGTACCTCTATGTAACAGTGTGTGATAGAACATGCATTAACCAAACTATTATATGTTCATTACAATTACATTTATCCTTTACATGCATATTAAAGGTCATATGTAAAGCAATACTTGCCTTCTTAAAGATAACTTTTTTATTAACATACAATACTTGTTACTTTTTCCTGTTCTTCAGATTCAAACATGGGATAGTTAAAGAGCTGCCTGATCTTCCTTCCTTTGAAGAAAAAACATTTGACTGTGGGTAGGCTAAAAAAGGAAAAATGAATGAAAAGTATTACAATTGTGACACAACTTCTAGGTTTAGCTCTAAAGTTTCTGGTTTGGCCATTAAAAGGTGTTTCCAACCCAGTATAATAAATTTTTATATGCTGTAGGGCATCTAGCTCACCCCCAACCGCCATGTTCCTTTGGTTAAAAAAAAGCAACAGAAATGTACTTACATTGCTTTGTTCCCCCAGCGCTCTGTTACCGGCCTACTGCTTTCCAGAAGTTGCAAGCAGGGGCCTGGACCGGCAGCCATGTCAATGATTGGCTGAGAGGCAACCAATCACAAACACAGTTGCCTGAAATGCAGAGCACCGGGGGAAGGAAGCAATGCAAGAAGAGTTCTACTGATTTTTTTTACTAAAGGAACATGGCGGCTGGGGGTAGGCTAGAGTTCCTTACACTACAGAAAAAGCTTTTATAGGTAGGGCACCATCATGTTAAGATAGATCCAGAGTGATAGGGGGCTCCACAATGGTTGGTCAGCACAAATATGTCATTGTGTATATGTACCAGTCATAAACTGTACATAGGTAGCATTTAGTCGGTCTCAAAATATTAAAGGTTTTTAGCATTGTCAATGAACATGTAAGGTAGATAGGAGATGTTTTGCTCCCACATCAATTACCAGGATCTTCCTAAGCTTAAACTTCTAAAATCCCCCAAATTGGAATGATTAATATATAGAAACATTTGGATTGAAATGTAGCTTGGAATTTTATTACGATGGATGAAAGTAACAGAAGAAGGGGCCTGGTGGACCAAGTCCTCTTGGGAAGATACGGGGTCTAAAGTCTAAATAACTGCAGTGATGTTGGTTAATATTGTTTACCTTTGTATTATATTTATACTGTAATGTGTTTACAATGAAAATGTATATGACCCTATTTTTTGCTGTTGTGAAGATGATGCTAATTATAATTATAATCTGACATTTTTAACTGTGATTCAAAGGTCTTTTATATGATTCAGTAAATACCCATAAATCCTCTGCAAACACTGAAACTTACCACATCCGATCCATTAGATGGTGGAGAATGTAAACATAACTGACTAACTAGCCACACAAAACTGGGAAAAGTACGGAATGGACTCAGCAGTGGCTAGAATGTTCCCTTACCACTTCCTGGGTCTTATCGTAGGACCTATATATTCTATATAGTCTATATGTTCAATGGATGGGATGATGCCTCTCTTGACAGTTGAATTTCTTGTCCCCTAACAATATTTTTTTATGACTGAGCGAGGGACTTTATGGAATGTTAAGAATTTCCCAGTGGAGGTATCTCCATCCGTAGTTATGCAAACCGAGCTGCATGGGAAGGGTTTACATCTTGGTTCTGGTAACGTGAGGTGGAAGATGTTTATAAACTACAGGCTTCTTTGCTTCAAGCACTTTGTGAGATTCACTAATTTCATTGTGCAAGAGCCCTTCACGGGGAAGCGATTGCATAAAGTAGAGATTAAGATGTCTCACCTCAAATTGTAATTGTCTGGAGGTCCACCACTTGTGAGCATTGGGCTACATTGTGCAGTAATAAGCTCTGTTTCTACTACAAGGAGACTATAGGTGGAATGTGTGACTTACAGTAAAATAACTGTCCGATGCCAATACTGGAAAATTGTAACCGGACCACAAGATACGTTTTTTTGATCCATTTTGATACCTATGTTCTCTGTGGTGTACAATTTATATTTACATTAACCTCCTTGCTCGCACTGTGTCTATTAGATTGCGGGTTCGATATTTTCTATTTCAATACATTTGCTTGGAGTTTGGTTTGTTTTTATTACAGGAGTCATTTTGTTTTCTATTGCCAGATATACAGTATCTATGTTGCACAAGCTTTCTATGCCCTATCTATTTATTTAATAGAAACCTCCTGGACAGTAATTTCCTCTACAGTTGGTAAACTGCCCCCCAATACTATGGAAAGATAGAGCTGTAATTCGCCTATTGAGTAATGCAGTGTTAGGACTTTATTAACTCCCAAACTTTCAGTCTAGTTATTTGCATATTATTGACATTACTCACTTTTGGACTTATTGTTCTGTGGTCCCGTAAGAAATACTATAGAATATTTCGTACAGAATCAACCTGTATCCCAAATGTAATAAACTCTGGTACAGACGCTCAAAAACCCACCAAGGTCTATCTTCCTCTGGTTGACTGGAGACAGGGTGGAAATTGTGGAAAAGCTTTGGATCTGGTTTCTGGGTGAGCATAAGGCTACAATCACCGAGGAAACTATTGGAAGAAATAGATTGCAGGTTTGGTTTGCCAATTGATATTTCAATTCTTCTGATCATGGAACAGATCTCACAGAACTGGTGACAGAACAAATATATGCACGTGTCAGCACTCGTAACATCCTCAAGCTAATTGTTAAAGGTATAGTACAAATAAAAACAGACTTTCTAAAACGTGTGAGCAAACTAGATTGAATGGAATCAGACCTTGACATTTATCTACTAGATTTATGCCACCTTTTCTCTTCCTTTGAAATGCTCTTTGGATAATCTCTTAAGACTGAACATTCCAAGTTATTCACAGTTGTCCATGTTCTGTGCTCCTATTAAAGACTGTACATTACTCTATTCTCCAGTTTAAAGGACAACTAAAGCCTCAGAACAACATTGAATTAAAAGGCAGATCTCCTTGTTATAAAAACAGTAATCAGGGTCTCACCTCTCATTTTAATATGGTTGTTGAGAAATGTAACTTTCTACCGTGAGGTTTGTGTTTTATTTCCCAGCATTCCAGTATCACACAGTGTAGTCACTGACCATTATTTTATTATTATTATTGATATATATATAGCGCCAACCTCTTCTGTGGCGCTTTACAATTACATAGTCATACATTACATACAGGGTAATATATGTTATTACATACAGGGTAATATATGTTATACAAAGTCATACATATTACATACACAGGTAATACATAATATAAGTAAACAGAGCGAGGAGTTTCTTACAGCAATACCGTGATACAATAGGTAAGAGGACCCTGCCCAAAGAGCTTACTGTCTAAAGGATATGGGGGTGAGACATAAGGTTGCGGGAATCGGTAGGCTGTAAATAGATTGGCAGTGGAGCATGAAGGCAGGTTGGATCATATTGGGCAGTAAGATGGGTAATGTTTAGGCCGGATTAAATGCTTGCCTGAAGAGGTGGGTTTTAAGGTTACGTTTGAAGGTATTAAGGGATGGTGAATGATGGACAGACGGAGGAAGGGAGTTCCAGAGCAGAGGGGCAGCACAAGTAAAGTCCTGAATATGGGCATGGGAAGAGGTGACCAGGGTGAATGAGAGGAGGAGATCATTTGCAGAGCGGAGGTTGCGTCTGGGATGGTATTGCTGGATCAGCTCTGAGATATATAGAGGGGCTATGTTGGATAGTGCTTTATAGGATAGGGTAAGCAGTTTGAACTGGATCCTTTGCGTGATGGGCAGCCAGTGGAGTGACTGACAGAGAGGAGAGGCATTAGAGAAGCAAGAAGAGAAATGAATGAGCCGGGGTGCAGAGTTGAGGATGGAGTGAAGCAGTGCCAGGCAGTTGTTTGGTAAACCACACAGGAGTGTGTTGCAGTAGTCTAGCCAGGATATGATTAGGGCATGGACTAGGATTTTTGTAGCTTCGTTCAAGAGGAAGGGTCGAATGCGGGAGATGTTTTTTGAGTTTGAGCCGACAGGAGTTGGCAAGCGAATTGACATGAGGTTTGAAGGAAAGATTGGAATCTAGCGTTATTCCCAGACAGACATGAGGAGATGGGGATACGGGTGTGCTGTTATTATTAATAGTAAGGCTAGGGAGGGGAACAGATTGTGAGGGTGGGAAAAAGTTCAGTCTTGTCCATGTTGAGTTTGAGGAAGTGGGAGGACATGAAGGCAGAGATGGCACTAAGGCAGTCGGGGACCTGGGATGTCAGTGTAGGGAGATCCGGGGCAGAGATGTAAATTTGGGTACCATCCGCATACAATTATATATTATCACTATAGGTTATTATGATAAATCATTATAGGTTATTACAGATTATTATCATTATACAGTAGGTTATCATTATAGCACATCATCATTATAGATTATTGTATTATCATTATAGATTATAATTATTATAGCGCATCATCATTATACGTTATTAAATTATCATCATTATATGTTATTATATTATCATAATTATACGTTATTATATTATATATATTATTATTATTATTATGTTCTTTATACATGCTCAGTCCTAAACTACTACTGGAACTCACAGTTACAGTTGGTCACACCCACTAGTAGCCTCTAGCCAATCCTTTTACAGGACAGAACAGGCAAGGGAGCCTGTGACTGAGATCAGGGGTGTGGCCAGTCACTGTCCATACGCCCAGTTATTTCATCCAATTCATCCAGTGGTAACATTTACTTTAATGACATTTACTGTATTGGTATTTTACAGTTTATTGGTGTTTTAAGTGTAGAAATGTGGGTTTAGTTCTCCTTTAATATTCTCTGATGGAATCATTTCTACCGCTGTAAACATTAAAGATAGTTCCACTTTCCGTGTTTACTTTTCCTGAATCAAGATGAATCAGTTATAACAATCCTTACTGTCCTCACGTGCAGGTTAAAAAGCTATCACTGGAATATGAAGAGCATGTTCACTATCATGGCACAAGATTGTCTGAAGTTTTGCAGTTATGGACTGTATATTCACAAGATTATATCTAAAAGAAATAAGGACTTTTTTTTTTTTACTGTTGCGAACCAATGGTTTAATGCTACTTAAAGGTTTTGTCCACCCTAACATGGGTAATTATGTATATTGTAGCTCCACCCTTTTTACAGGTAGACAGCTCCCACGCTTCAGTTTTTCTGGACTTTACACAGACACTGTAGAGGAACCATTTGGAGCAGAGATGTAAGGTAAGGATTTTTCCACACTGTACAATGGGGCCAGTAGGGGTTACATTTTAGTTTTGGCAGTGGACATGAACTTTAAATGAAAACGTTATTGAATATTCTCTTGCCTCGGCTGGTATAATTCATATGGGTTAGAATTCTACTAGTAATTCATTTTATTATAATAGTTGTAGATCAAGAAAGGTGTCACCCAAGTGAGGATATTATTTATAAACGCACGGTATTACATATTAGCAATACCACGCGTTATCGGTAAATTACGAAGGTGGCCGTAAACTAGAGATGGCCGAACTTCATAAAGTTCAGTCCGTTTTCGACCTTTCAAACTTCAGTAAATGTTCGAAAGTTCGAATTCCAACCCATTAAAGTCAATGGGAGAGTGATAGTTCGAAAAGTCTGGATGATTTACAGCTAAACTAACAATGGTAACTTACTGTAAATGGATGTGGCACCTGGGAAATGGTCTGGGGAACATGTCACTGTCACCGAAACTTGTTACAACACTTCTTAAACATGAGCCAGCAATTGTCGGGTTTTGCGCAAGCTACATTAGAGGGTTGCGATCAATTTGAGGGTTACCGAACGTTACCTTCGAGGGTTAGCGGAAATAGAACCATAAATTTGAGGTTTACCGAAATCGAACGATACTTTCTAGGGTTAGCGAACGATACATTCTAGGGTAAGTGAACGGCCTGTCAATTCGATAATCTGGGTCTGGGATAGTTCGAAAGTCCGAGTCCATTAGGACTTGTTAAGTTCGTCTTGAACTTGAGCTTGAGTTCTAGTCCATCTCTAATCGTAAAACACAAGAACATTGGTTGATATACGATGGTTTTAATGATTGGTAAAACAGTCAGAAATTAATGATTGTTTTAGTGACCGGTAAAGGTGCAGTATCGCTAAAAACAATACCGTGCCTTTAAAAAATATGGATAAAGATCAGTACACATACTATACTAATAATAATAGGCCAATCCCTTTGGGTTTGACTAGATGATCCTATTATCAGCCATGGGTGTGGCAGAAAAATGGCTGATCCCATTTGACTGTGAGAACTCTTACCTGTGATTAAATGTATCTATCTAGTATCTAGCTAATTGTGGCCACTGGTCTTCCTATACTGTACATCTGGAATGTGCATAGATGTTGTTAATCAATGATAGACAGTTTTCAATGGAATCTATCTGTTACCTCATATAAATTTGTACTGTGTGTAGACATCAGAGATTCCCAAACTTTTTCAGATCGTGGCACACTTGGCAATACAAATTTTTCCCGTGGCACACTTGGGATCCTAATAAAGGATTTAAAGTTGAACTTACCCATATTTTATTTGTGTATTCAAATCAATGTAGTTTAAATTTACACTATATTGATCATGTTGTCATTTTATAATAATATATACAAAATACCAAAAATGTAAGTTATACCAGTAAAAATATTTCCACTACCAAAATTCTGAGGCACGCCTCTGGCTCTTTAAAGTCCCCCGGCACACCCTTTGAGAAACCCTGGTATGCATCATTAGAGCCTATTAAAAATGAAATGTGGCTTTTTTATGAATAAATGTGCATTGTAATTTCTGTGCTATAATTTTTGTACTTAAGTACAAATGTGTAAAGTGGTTTTACAGAATTGCATTCTCATGTCTAACCTAGTAAGGAGTAGAAATGTCCGAACTTCGCAAAATCCGGTCAGCTCGAGGTTCCGCGAATTTTCAAATTCGAAAATCCGCGAGCGGAGCCGTTAAAAGTAAAAATATCCTTGAAATTACGAGATTTCTCGTATTTTCAAAAATTTTCGAAAATACGCGTTTCCTCGTAATTTAGAAAATACGAGTAATCCTCGGAATTTCGTAAATTTTCGAAAATACGTATGTACGGAAATAAGAGAAATCCTTGTATTTTCGAAAATTGACGAAATTACGAGATTTCCCGTATTTTCTAAAATTTTCGAAAATACGAGAAATCCGCGGTTCGGAAGTTCGGAAGGCAGAAAATCCGGAAAAATCTGCCGTTCGCGAACGGGATAAATCCGCAGCGGATCCCCTAGTAAGGAGATGTCAATACTTCTTTATTGATTTATTATTGATTTTATTGGCACAAGAAAAACAGGATAGTGCTGATTAATAAATTAATTTATTGGACTGTCTTAGGGTTAGGTCCCACTATGTGGTTGTGTAGCGTTTTCCATCTTGCATGCGTTTTACGAATCGCAATGTATTTTAAAATATAATGGAAATCGCGAGAATCAGTTCCCACTGTATCATTTGTGTTCTGAATCTATTCAGTCTGTTTTTTATCTGCACGCCTTTTGGTCCATGTGTGTCAGAATTGCACTTTAATAATAGTCTACGAGAATGCAACACACGGACAAACTTATTTTTAGCGGGGTTTTTTTTCTCTAATATTTCCTGCGATTTTCCAAAAAGTGCACACCAACGCAAACAGACCGGAAAATGCGGACACACGCGGACAAGGCATACAAAATCGTACTGGAATGCAGACAAAACGCATTATCCAAAATGCACTGAAAAAGTAGTACACAATGCAACGCACATAGTGGGACCTCTCCCTAACTGTGTAATTTATACAGTAGAAGGAGAAAGCAGAACATCGAGAACTATAGGAAGAAAACATTGATTTAGACAGTGTCAGTGTGTCCTGAATGTTAGATGAGAGAGGGAACTTAAAGTCTGATGGACCAGGGACAATCACTGTAACGGGAAGTTTCTTAAAATACAAAATGATACTAATTGTTTATTGTATTGTGTTCATGAACACTATGTTATACAATACATTATATTGGTTACATTATATGGTACATCAATAATCACATTTTTGATTGGTTGTTAATTCTAGGATTAGATGTCATATTACTCATTAATCACACCCTTAGTCTTGCCCCTTCCTGAGACATGACACTCATCCATATCTTTTTACCCCATCAAGCAGACATACTTAATTGCCCAACATCTATAAGTAATAGGCTTGAATCAGTATAAAAAATTCACTAACCCAGTTTCACCATAATCAGCAATATTATAAAGACAAATAACTTTTCTGTCGTGGACAGCAATTTCGAAGTGCACAGAGAAGCAAAAATAAATCTATTTTTAACTACCGTATATATATATATATATATATATATATACTCGAATATAAACCGAGGTTTTTAGGTTTTAAAACTAGCCTAAAAACCTTATCTTGGCTTATACTCGGGTCAAGGCTGAATTATAGTGAAGAAGGAGACCGGAGACACATCAAAAGGAGCTACCAGTATGTGATTCCGGTACAGTAATTACTCACATAGTTTCTGTCCTGCCGCCGCAAATCTAAAGACTGGGGCAGTTAGGAGTGCCGGTAGGATCAGGAATGCACATGCTCATAGGCGCAGTTACGAACCTTCAATGGACATACCAATGGAGGAGCAAGTAAGGATCTCTGACTCTCCTGCTAGTAAGAGATACCAGTAGTTTTAAAAGCTTCTATGGGCTTGGAGGTGGGCAGGAGAATTTTTGTCCTGTAGAGTTTTTTACCCATGGCACTCCAGATGTTTAGAAACTGAAACTCCCAGCAACAAAGCATGCTGGGAGTTGTGGTTTCCAAATATCTGGAGTGCTAAGGAATTGGGGGTTACCGGTACTGGATTTGGCTATTTCTGCATGTAATTCAAGTGGTTATTTTATAAAAAGTGCTGATAACTTCTACCCTTGGCTTATACTCGAGTCAATCTGTTTTGCTCATTTTTCAGGGAAAAATAAGTAACTTGGCTTATACTCGGGTCGACTTATATATTCCACCCAGCCCCTACGATTCTATGGGATGCCATCTATCCCTAGATGTTTTATAGATTGTATGGGATGCCATCTATCCCTAGATCTTTTATAGATTGTATGGGATGCCATTTATCACTAGATCTTTTATAGATTGTATGGGACGCCATTTATCCCTAGATCTTTATTAGATTATGGGATGCCATCTGTCCCTAGATCTTTTATAGATTGTATGGGATGCTATTTATCTCCAGATCTTTTATAGATTGTATGGGACGCCATTTATCCCTAGATCTTTTATAGATTGTATGGGATGCCATCTGTCCTAGATCTTTTATAGATTGTATGGGATGCCATTTATCTCTAGATCTTTTATAGATGTAGGGACGCAATTTCGCCCTAGATCTTTTATAGATTGTATGGGACCCCATTTATCCCTAGATATTTTATAGATTGTATGGGACGCCATCAATCCCTAGATGTTTTATAGATTGTATGGGACACCATTTATCCCTAGATCTTTTATAGATTGTATGGGACACTATTTATCCCTAGATCCTTTATAGATTGTATAGGACACCATTTATCCCTAGATCTTTTATAGATTGTATGGGAAGCCATTTATCCCTAGATCTTTTATAGATTGTATGGGACCCCATTTATCCCTAGATATTTTATAGATTGTATGGGATGCCATCAATCCCTAGATGTTTTATAGATTGTATGGGACACCATTTATCCCTAGATCTTTTATAGATTGTATGGAACACTATTTATCCCTAGATCTTTTATAGATTGTATGAGACGCCATTTATCCCTAGATCTTTTATATATTGTATGGGATGCCATTTAATCCTAGATATTTTATAAACAATAAACACATTTTAGTGACAAAAATACATTTAGTAAAAATAAAAAAAATACACAGTGTAAGCAGATAATACATTTAGGAAACAAAACAACACTTAAAATATAATATTGCAGTTTATATTTAGATATTTAAAAATGTGTATTTTGGAGGATGAAAATACATTGTGAAGAAATAAAAATTGTGTTACAAAGAATATGCAGTTTCTTCCTATGGTATATTTTATGAGTTAAAACATACTGCACACTTGACTATCGAATAAATTTGGTATACATGACCATGTCAGTCTCCAGTGATCCAGGAACCCCCTGATGTTTTTTTGCCTTGGTCTGGATCAACTTTTAGGTAGGTCCCTTGAGTAGGCTATAAAGATTAGACTGGATGGACACATGTCTTTATTCTATCCTTCTCTACTACTGTATGTTACTATGTATTTCAACAGCCAATTAAATTACAAAAGAAAATGCTCATTTAGCAGATTTAGGAACTTGATATCAAAGGCAATTGAAATCCTCCATGGTCAAAACGTGCCCCATTTCTGCAGCTTTTGCAATTCAAATGAAGGTAACCCCCCCCACACACTAGCATTTGGTGGATTTTAACAGACACCTACAATTAATATGGTTTCAGTTCTTGTTTAACATACATACCTACCCCCCTCCTTCCTTATTACCTCTGTCATGTCTAAATAAGGTGAGTCCTTCCATTTATACTGCCCAGTCTTGTGACTCATTTAGCCATGTTTCTCACATCATACCTTTCTTTTAAAGCTATTACTTCTGGTTCCCCAGTTTTTCCAGCCAGACTTATTGCACTTGTAAACATACATTTTAGATTATCATTTAATTTACTTATACACTTTGACATATATGAACATGTTGTAACTATTGAATAATATCAATTTATATTTCTACGTTGTTTAGTTTATTGTTAAAGTACATACAACAAAGCCAGGCTGTGCCCTTTGAAAGGAATATCTTCTTTTCTTAGTTTGTGTTATTTATGACATATAAAATTTAAATTGAAAAAAGGTTGCTACAGTATATATAATTACAGTTAAATAAGTATTATTTTTTTTAATTAAACCATTTGAAAATGTGTTCTAGTTATAAATTGCCTGATACCCCTAAGGTTTGCTAATTGTCCCAAACATCTGAGCTCCTTGATGATTTCCCAATAGATCTAACTGCCACAAATCTTACTGTTATCAGGTATTAAAAGGAGATCAGGTCAACACCCATCTACACAGCCAGAATTCTGGTAGATACTGTACCAGCCGGACTGGCATTTTATTATCAAATAACAATATTTATTGTACAGTGTTCATTCATACCATTTTGGAACTTTGGAACTGATGTCAGCCATCCTATGATTATGCAGAGTTAATGGAGATTTTTTTCTGGGACTTAAAGGGTATGTAAACTGAAATTAATTTTAAATGACTTTGCTTCTTATTAAAGGGCATGTTCACCATTAAAGGGGAAAAAAGGTGACTTGTCATTTATCCGCCTGAACCCCAACTGCTATTTGTAAACAGATATTAAATATTAAGCCTTATTTCTTTCTACTTCCTCCCTTTTCTTAGTGAGCTTTTTATAAGCTTGAGCATGTGCAGAGGAGGCAGCAGGTGAAACAGCAGTCAATCACTGTCTGTGATGTCAGTTGTCACCGCCTTGATTGGCATGGAGGGAGGGGCCAACTTACTCTGACAGAATGGGGAAAATAATTATCCTAAAATATCTGGTTAGTAATACAGGTAATAAAGTGCAAAATATATCAGTTAGGGTTGGTGGCAGGTAACTGACAATTGACCAGTTTTTAGTTTTTAGGGTGGACTTGACCTTTAATCTATAAATGCATATATGTAAGAAGCATTTACTGTGGGTGTCTGTGTTGCCTTCAATCCAGACTTGCTTTGCTCAGGCTAAGTACCAAATGTCTCTGATTATCTTCTATCGGCCATGCAGGACAATTTCTGCTGGGTTGTACGATATCACAGTTGTATGATTGTTATCTTTTGTGTGTATGGGGATCTTTACAGAATGTTTCCAGAACAAAAATTAATGCTAGTTCTAGAATAAATTAAAATGTTTAATTCTAAGTCCAATTCTGGGTTGTACAGTAAACAATATTTTGTTTCATCCTGCTCCTTTAAATTTTTTCCTTATTTGTATATAATTAGCACAGCGCATTTACAGATTTCCCGCAATGCAGTTACTGTCACAAATTGATTACGGTAGCACAAAAGCTTGGTATGGTACGGAGCTCTGACAGAGAATATTGCATCATCCTGTAATTCTCCACCACGCAATTAATTGTTACAATATGCGGAAGACTTTATTTACAATAAAAGGATGATAGACAACTGGTAATACTCCTTATTTAAAGGGCATGTCCACCCCCAAAACTCAAATTTAACCCCATACTGGCCCCACTCAGTAGTGTACAAAAATTCTTACCTTACATCCCAGCTCCTTATGGTTGCCATGCTGTGCCCCTCCAAAGTCCAGGAAAGTGTAGTGTAGAAGGTCTGGGTGACTCATCCTGCGCCTGTCTCAGCCTCAACCCCCCCTCCCTCTCCCTCCCTCTCCCTCCTGTTTTTTTCTCCCTCCCCCTAGTGTAAAATTCCCAGTATATATTATATATATTGATCCCCCAGCCCCAACCGCCGTAACAGAATTCATAGAAAGTGGCCCGATAGTTACTTACCTTCCCTCTATCCTCCGGCGTTCTGAGCAGCCAGCAGCCGCGTCCCTGATTGGCTGCCACTCAACCAATCAAGGATGTGGCGGCTGGTCCCGCCCCCTGCTTGCAATCAGAGGGCCTGGAGACTGTCGCGGAGGATAGAGGGAAGGTAAGTACATATCGGGGCACTTTCTAATAATTTTATTACGGCGGTTGGGGCTGGGGGATCAATATGTATAACATATAAAAAGTTTTAAAAAGGGGTGGACATGCCCTTTAAATATTACAATAGAATCAGGGTGTCAATAAGGGTATAACAATGGCTCCATCATATTCTAATCACTTTGAGTATGAGTATTATTTTCCTTATTTATTAACCACAACTATCGATATGTGGATGATATATTATTTATATGGAAAGGTCCTGAAATTAAGATTAAACAATTTGTGGACTACGTAAGTCATTTAGAAAAGGGAATAAGTCATTTAGAAAAGGGAATCACTAGTTAATAAAGGAAACTGGCCAATTAAGTGACCTATCTAGACCCCAAATTGAATTACCAGCTTACTCATAAACGATATATGAGTAGAAATGAATGACACAGGAGAGTTTGATTCCAATATCAGTTCCACGGAACCTATTGTTCCAAAAATCCGAATTGAATTGGTATTTTTTTACATTTTCAATAGTATATTTTTTACATTTTTTAATTTTAAATGGAATTTTTAAAGTTTAGAATGGAATGTTTGATTTTCAATATTCGATAAAAAGTTCAGAGTTTCAAAAAAAAAAACGATCTGTGGAATTTCCCTAAAAATTCCCAGATTTGTTTGGAAAGCGCGTCCATTACTTTATGTGAGGTGTTGAATGTTCGTGTCTTAGAAGGATAAGTATGTACATCAAACTAGCATACAGTATGTTACTTCTATGCACAATAATAAGATATGGAAGATACTTAGGGAGCAATTTTTTCATTAAGCACCCACAGTCACATAAATAAACATATTTAATAAATATTTTGATGTAACGATATTCGCCAAACATCATTACTAACTGGAATGTTCCATTAACGTGACTATTTCTTACACAGCACTATGGTATGTTCGCATATTAATGGAACTGGTTTGATAATTAGCTGCAGATTGCTAAAAATAAGCAATACTAAAAAATGTCCTATAAATAAAATAGAGAAGATTCACCTTTTGAGATTTACACTATTTATATCTTTGGCTGAAAAAAACACCAAATTTTTATTTTAAATAACAAAGAAAGGTGTTCTATGTGTATTAACCAATTTAATACTACTTTGAAAAACCACCAGGGAATATTACCTATTCACCATCACATGTGCTAAGCTTTTTCAGCATTATTAGTGTTACTTTTTGCTAGATAATTTTCGCTTTTGATGACAATTCGCCTTTTTAATAACTTTGATGAAAGGAAAAGATGAAAGTTTAAAAAATTATGGTAAAGGCTGGTGGGGAAAAAAAAGCAAAAATAATGCTTTATAAATATGTCCCTCAGACCCCCATTTGATTTTATTGGTAAATAAAGAAAATCAGAACATTAAAAAAAAAAAAATTCTTTTAAAGGGAAAAATGAACCTTAAAAAAGTGAAATCTCAGATCATAATACGGTAAATGCTGGGAAAATAGTCTAACACCCCCTGGGTACTTATTAGTATTGAGAACACTCCACAATGTACTGACACCTCCATGGACCCATTGGCAGGATAAATAAATGGCCACTTATGCGTTTTCGCCACCTCAGACTTGGCGAATTGGAATGGCTGAACTTAACGCAAAAATACACTTTTCGTCATTTTATAAATATGCTTGAGCGGTTACCGCAGCAATGTATGGCGAAATGACCTTTCGCCGCTGGTTATCCCTGCTTTATAAATAGTGAAAAGATCAAATTAGGCAAAAAAGCTGTGTTAAAGAAGGCGAAAAGTTTGACGAACCTTTATAAATATGCCCCTTAGTCTTTCTTTAAGCAGATTTCCCAAAGGGAAATGTAAAACGTCTGGAACACCAATTAAAGGCACAGGTAAGATAATTCTCTACTTACATATTTTAGGTGCCCAATGTGAATCCCAACTGATGCATTTATTTCTAGAGTTGAACTAGTCCCACCCATTGGATGATGTACAAAGATCTGGTCTCACTCTTTCCTGGTCCCATTATCACAATGCACTGTGCATCGCCTCCTATGACATCAAATAAAGGTCGGTACAAATTGACTAGCTTCTAATAGAACTCAAAGGGAAGGAAGGAGTCCAAGGTTTATAAGAATTTTATCCAATCAAAAAAAAATCAAATCCAATTAAAAATAATTTGTATTGTTGCGCCAAATTGAAATAATCTCTTAACCTGAATCACTGGTTTAATCTGTGCATCTTCCTCGTGAGAAAATGTGTACGAAGTGCGTATAATTACCTGCCAAAGGGGTAACCCCCGAACTGTTGTTCTTCCATGTCACACTTAGTGATGGACCCCGGACATGAACCTGAACCAGGTTCCGAATTGGATTTCATGGATCCAATGGAACTTGGACTTTGCAGATTTACATATTTTTCTAGAAATTTCGAATTTACATTTAAGTCGAAAATGTATTAATTTTTTTTTCAAATTTCGAAATTATAAGCGGAAGAAGCGCATAAAGTTTCCAAACGGTGTTTTTTTAAAAGATTTTGCCCATTGATTCGCATTCCCCAGGTCCCTGAGCCATTAATAGTAAGTGACCATTGATATTTATTTATACCTTCATTATAGGTAGAACTTTATGATTTTTAACTCCCATCGACTGCAATGGCTCCGCTTGCGGATTTTAACATTTTCAGAATTTTTTCGAACCACATTGATGTCTGGATGTGGTTAATAGCCAAGAGATTGCAACATTACAAAAGGTGAAAGTTTCCCCAAGTAATGTAATGAGTCTAACGTGCGTTTTTGCCTTTTCCAAAAAAATATGAAGAATCGCGATTGCAAAACGTAATTGCGTGAGAATTGCAACTCAGCACATATGAATGTGGGTGGCCTCATTACATGTGCTGCGATTTGATCTGTTTTCAGAACGCATGCGATACGTTTTTGCGGATATCAGCACAAACTATCAGAAACGCGCATAAAATTGTCATTTGTCATAGTGTAGCCTCAGCCTCAGTGTGTAAAAGTGTATATAATGTGTATTATTGTGTGAATGTATACTAAATGTGTATTAGTGTGTGAACGTGTATAAAATGTGTATTAGTGTGTAAACGTGTATAAAATGTATATTAGTGTTTAAACGTGTATGAAATGTGAACATGTTTGAAATGTTTATTAGTGTGTGAATGTATACAAAATGTGTATTAGTGGGTAAAGGTGTATGAAATGTGTATTAGTGTGTAAAGGTGTATGAAATGTGTATTAGTGTGTAAAGATGTATGAAATGTGTATTAGTGTGTGAACATGTATAAAATTAGTGTGTGACTGTATATGAAATGTGTATTAGTGTGTCACCGTGTATGAAATGTGTATTAGTGTGTGACCGTGTATGAAATGTGTATTAGTGTGTGACCGTGTATGAAATGTGTAGTAGTGTGTCACCGTGTATGAAATGTATATTAGTGTGTGAACATGTATGAAATGTGTATTAGTGTGTGACTGTGTATGATATGTGTATAAGTGTGTGACCATGTATGAAATGTATATTAGTGTGTGAACATGTATGAAATGTGTATTAGTGTGTGAACATGTATGAAATGTGTATTAGTGTGTGAACATGTATGAAATGTGTATTAGTGTGTGAACATGTATGAAATTTATATTTTGGAAGGGAAGGTGAAAAATGTCACGGGAAACATATACCAATGTCATAAAGGATGGTTACAAAAAACATTGTCAGTTTCCACCCATATTTATACATGTAAATAATAAGACAGACAGACAGACAGACAGTCAGACAGACAGATAACAATGTTGCCTATTGGAAATGGAACACAAGGTGGCTATATACAGCACTCAGCTCTAACACACTAGAACAAAATGGCGGCTTTGTTAATCGTAGGAGCCCCTGATTGGCATGTGATTTATTAAATAAACTGGGTGATTTACTAAAGCAAAACTAAACCTTTCCCACAATCCCGTGAAGCAATACCATAAGTAAACTCGATCACGCCCGTTATTGCATAAAGTAAGACACACGTCTTCACGCTATATTAAAGTCTCCATACAATGGCGCATTAAGTTTCGTGCTATGAAGAGACATAAAATGTCCACATTAACCCATCAGTACATTGGCTGTGTGGGTTTAAACTTATTTTATTGATATTAAATCTCCCAGAATGTTTCATTCACATATCTAAAAAGCAGTTTTTTTAAAAACCTAAAATACATAGTTTGTCTATAGATTAACCCTTTACATGAAATGTCTTTCCCTCAGACAATGTATAAGAACCAGACATCGATCACTGAGGTTTCCCTCTTGGGATTTCAGAATCTCCATAACTTCAGGATTCCGCTCTTCACCCTGTTCCTTTTGATGTACATTCTGACAGTCTGGGAAAATGTCCTCATCATAGTGCTGGTGTCAACCAATCAGAATCTCCAGACCCCCATGTACTTCTTCCTCCAGCAACTGTCCATATCCGACCTTCTGGTAACTGCAAATATTGTTCCCATCATGCTCCAAACTATCATTAATAAAGAAGTTACAATGTCCCTAGTTGGTTGTATTATTCAACTATATTTATTTAGTGTCTTTGAATCATTTCAGTGTTTACTTCTAACAGTAATGTCCTATGACAGATATCTGGCCATTGGGAACCCTCTACGTTACTCTTCTATCATGAACCGCAGAGTTTGTGTTAAATTCATTTTCTTGGCATGGACAATTGGATGTACCATTATGTCAACATCTTTGATTACAGTTGTGATGCTACAGTTCTGTAAACTCGGACCCATTGACCATTTCTACTGTGATCTTGCTCCTCTTCTAAACTTTTCTTGTTCAGACACCTCCTTAGTAAAGATTCAGGTCATCTTAGAAGTTATGTTATTGACTTTTTTCCCCTTGATGCTCATCATTGTATCCTATGTCTACATTGTAAATACCATCCTGAAGATTGGGTCCAGCTCAGAGAGACAGAAAGCCTTCTCCACCTGTAGCTCCCACTTGACTGTGGTGTCCATATTTTATGGGACTATAATATCTATTTATGTGATTGTTCCTAACAACAGATTAGTCCCTAAGGTCTCTTCTCTGTTGAACACTTTTGTGGTTCCCTTTGTTAACCCACTTATTTACAGCCTTAGAAATAGGGATATCAAAGAAGCAGTTAAGAAGCTATTACTAAATAGTGTATGATAGGAGATATGGAAAGATGTGTAAAGTACTCTAATAGAGGGCAAGCTAAAAATACACCATTAATACCAAAAGAAAAACATTCATATTAAATTTACCCTTGAGATGTTTAGTAAAGGTCGTGTGTAAAGGGACTCACCTGCCTTCTTATTGACAACCTGGGTTTTCATTCTTACAAACATAACAATATATTTTATTTGATGTTCAACAGACTCTGACATAGATTGGAAAAGAGATAATTAATCTCTCTGTGCAGATAAACGTTGATGGGGTTTTACTGAAATTCCTATTCCAGCAAGAAAAACATCAGTTGTTTTTATTTACTTTGTTATATATAAGGGTCTATGTAAAGCACATCTCCCAATTGTAAAGAGGTAGGGGATTGATTGTTTATTAATTTGACCTTAAAAGTATTGCCAGTGACAAACATAATTCATCTATACCTTAACTCATAGGTTTACATAGAGAGTATAACAATTTTATTTTAATTAATAGGTTTAAACTAAGTAAGGGGGAGGGGTTTGCAAAGTGTTCAAGTATCTTGTAGGTGACTCAGTGGATAAAAGGATATTTGGGGGAAGATATATAGGGTTCAACAAGTTTGGCCAAACTCAAACTGTTCAAACTAGTTTGGGCTCCAACTAATTAATTTTTTTTACAAGCCGTTCGCTAACCCTTGAATATACAGTAGCATTTGATCTTAGGTAACCCTCGAATGTATCTGCCGATTTTTGGAAACCCTCGAATGTATCGTTCAGTAACCCTCGAATGTATCTGCCGATTTTTGGAAACCCTTGAATGTATCGTTCAGTAACCCTCGAATGTAACTGCTGATTTTGATAAACTTCCCTCAAATTTATTATTTGTTTTTGGTAATGTAGTCGAATGTAGTGTTCATTTTCGGTAACCCTCAAATGTTGCTGCCAATTTCGGTATCCCTCGAATGTACTGGTCGATTTCAGTAACCCTCAAATTTTGCTGGCTATTTTGGTAACCCTCGAATGTAGCGTTCGGTAACCCTCAAATTGGCCGTAACCCTCGAATGCAGCTGATGAAAAAACTGACAATTACCCAATCGTGGGGAAGGAAGTGTTTAAACAAGTTTTAGTGACAGGTACATGTTCCCCAGACCATTTCCCAGGTGCCACAGCTATTTACAGTACGTTACCATTTTTATTTTAACTGTTATTCACCTGAACTTCTCCGAACTATTAGTCTCCCATAGACTATAATGGATTCGTTTCAGAACTACCAAACTACCGAACTTTTACTGAAGTTTGGTAACTAATCAAACTTCGCTAAGTTCAGACATCTCTACTGATGAGGAATGTTATATTGACTAAAGACATTTCCTACCCAGGGAAAGGGGTTGTATAAGAGATGAAGATGCCTCACCAGAAATTGTGGTCTAGCACCCATGACTGTAAATGTGCATGTATACCTGGCAGTTGGCCTGCTGATTGGCAAATATTCTTAGTCCCCAATGTGTGGTGCAGTTTTGGAATCCAATAAACAAAAGAGACATCTTGGAAATGGAAGCAGTTCAGAGAAGGGCAACTAAATTAATAAGGGGAATAGAGGGGCTTAAATATGCAGGCAGATTAGACAAGCTGACATGGGAATGGCAAGTGCAATGAAAAGCGTTAAAATGGCTCTGAATACGTTTCTAAAACAAAAAAATATTTAAAATTACTAATATTAATATATGTAGTTCTGCTTGATCCAGTGATACTTTCCGATTGCCATTTGGAGTCAGAAACATATTTCCACCCCTTTCCAGCTGTTTTTTTTTTTTTTTTTTGCCTTCCTCTCAATCAACTGTTAGGTAGGGTTGTAAAGTAGGCTATGAAGGTTTGACTGTATGGAAGTATGTCTTTATTTAACCTCCTTTACTATGTAACTGTTAGACATTTTGGGTAGGGCATGAAGGTTGGACTAGATGGATGTACATCTTAATACAACCTCCAATACTATGTTACTATGTAACTGTTATACAGACATTATGGGTAGGGTATAAAGGTTGGACTAGATGGACGTATGTCTTTATACAACCTCCAATACTATGTTACTAGTAACTGTTATACAGACCTTATGGGTAGGGTATAAAGGTTGGACTAGATGGAAGTATGTCTTATATAACCTCCAATACTATGTTACATGTAAAGGTATACAGACATTAGGGTATAAAGGTTGGACTAGATGGACGTATGTCTTTATATAACCTCCAATACTATGTTACTATGTAACTGTTATACAGACATTATGGGTAGAGTATAAAGGTTGGACTAGATGGACGTATGTCTTTATACAACCTCCAATACTATGTTACTATGTAACTGATATACAGACATTATGGGTAGGGTATAAAGGTTGGACTAGATGGATGTACATCTTAATACAACCTCCAATACTATGTTACTATGTAACTGTTATACAGACATTATGGGTAGGGTATAAAGGTTGGACTAGATGGACGTATGTCTTTTATAACCTCCAATACCTAGTTACTATGTAACGTTATACAGAAATTATGGGTAGAGTATAAAAAGGTGTGGACTAGATGGACATATGTCTTTATACAACCTCCAATACTATGTTACTATGTAACTGTTATACAGACATTATGGGTAGGGTATAAAGGTTGGACTAGATGGACGTATGTCTTTAAACATCCTCCAATACTATGTTATTATGTAACTGTTATACAGACATTATGGGTAGGGTATAAAGGTTGGACTAGATGGACGTATGTCTTAATACAACCTCCAATACTATGTTACTATGTAACTGTTATACAGACATTACGGGTAGGGTATAAAGGTTGGACTATATGGACCTATGTCTTTATACAACCTCCAATACTATGTTACTATGTAACTGTTATACAGACATTATGGGTAGGGTATAAAGGTTGGAATAGATGGATATATGTCTTTATACAACCTCCAATACTATGTTACTATGTAACTGTTATACAGACATTATAGGTAGGGTATAAAGGTTGGACTATATGGACCTATGTCTTTATTCAACCTCCAATACTATTTTATTATATAACTTTTAGACAGACATCATGGGTTTGGTATAAAGGTTGGACTAGATGGACATGTGTCTTTATACAACCTCCAATACTATGTTACTATGTAACTGTTATACAGACATTATTGGTAGGGTATAAAGGTTGGACTAGATGGATGGATGTCTTTATACAACCTTCAATACTATGTTACTTTTTAAATGTTAGACAGACATTATGGGTAGGGTATAAAGGTTGTACTATATGGACCTATGTCTTTATACAACCTCCATTACTATCTTACTATGTACTGTAACTGTTAGACAGACATTATGGGTAGGGTATAAAGGTTGGAATAGATGGATATATGTCTTTATACAACCTCCAATACTATGTTACTATGTAAAACTGTTAGACAGACATTATGGGTAGGGAATAAATGTTGGACTAGATCGACTTTTGTCTTCAACCTCCATTATTACTGTCTGTTACCATATTCATAGTGCAAAACTTTCTATGTTCTATTTGAGAAATTATTTTCAGAAATGTAATGTAATTGTATTATGTCTTTCTGAATTTCACATCAATTGTAGATCAATAAACGTATCACTCTTATGAGGATGATTATCTTACTAGATCATATCCTTCACCTGCCATTCAGTATGGTAATTAAAAGTGACTATTTTTTTAATTGCACCCATAGGTTGGACTCTCCTGTCATCCTCCATAATGGCTGGTATGTGTAGTTAAAACCCTCGATTCCAAATATAGGAGAAATAGTAATTACACAAACCCTCGATTTCGAATATTAGAAAATGGGATGTGGAAACTCAAAAAAACTTGCGCGTGAATAGAGATTTTTAAAAATACGTTTTGTTTATATGTACATGTTCCTGGGTGTGCGTGGGTGCGTGTACAAAAACTCTTTCTTCATGCGCAAGCTATTTTACCCATTTGCATTAACTTACTATTGCTGTTTGTACCTTAAATTTAATTGGAACATTTGGATATTTTAACTCCCGTTGACTTCTATGGGTCCATTCTCGGAATTTTGATTTTTTTCCTGTAAATCAGAGAAAAAATTTGGGAACGGAACTAACCGTTTTTTGAACATCTCGACTACCAATGGGAGGGAACAATCATTTCATCATAATGGTTCCAACCTTAGGATTGGGAGGGAAGCCATTTTGTATACAAGTATGCCATTTCTTCCCACAATATTTTGACCTCAAAATGCATTTAGTATACGTTTTTTTAATGTTGGTCGCCAGCATATTTCTATTACAAAAAGTAGTTTTGTGTAGAAATATAAACTGCGTTTACAAACAATTCATCCAAAAAAAAATTTGGCTAGGCATTGTTCCTTGTTTTGCATTTTATTTACAAAAAAACCCAATACTTATTTTATTTTTAATGAATGAAACAAGTGGTTTCATGTGACACAATCATTTAGTAACTGTCTAAATATTCATTTTGTATTAAACATATTTTTAAATACTTAAAAGACATCACCAACCAATGAGCAACAAGAATGATAGAAACAAACCCATTGATTGGTTAAAGACAAGATTTTTGCTGGTGGTTCATACAGTATATGGGAGTGTCAGGGTGGTATATTCCTGATATAATTCTTTACATTGCATTGTTGTGGTGTGTCTTTCAATAAAGTTGAATTGGTCCTACTTTATTAAATATGGAAGAAGGTAATAATGTACTCTGCATATTATTTAATGGCCACATTTAACAATGAATTAAGATTCTAGTTTGAATGCGATGTACCGTCTGTCTCTGTATTGGCTATAGTTTGTAATTGTAGCAGTTAATGTTTTCTTTGGAAATGTTTCTTGGAGGGGCTAAGTTGATAAATTTAAGTTAAATATTTGGGGAATATTGTAATTTTTAAAAAGATTCTAGTATTATTGTTGATTTATTTAGCGCCAACATCTTCCATATCACTTTACAATTACACGTATACATTCACACCAGGCCCTTCCCCGAAGAGCTTACAATCTAATCACATCATGTACACAAACAACCTATAAGACCTATATGTCTTTATGATTGTGGGGGAAACCGGAGTGCCTGGAGGAAACCCACGCAAGCACGGGGAGATCATACAAACTCCTTGCAGATGTATCCAAGGGTGGAATCGAACTCAGGACTTCAGCGCTGCAAGGCCACTGAGCCACCATGCTGCCCATAGAAGATGTCTGGTCCTTTTATAGCTAGTTGTTCTTTGAGTTGTGATCTCAACTGTTCAATCGGACATGAACAAAGAAATCGATCATAATGTCAGGTGCATTATTGCTTTTACCCGATAATTATTCCTCGATGGATCAAGGTTTGTGATCGACATTATTTGAGACCTAAGAAGAAGTAGAGTGTGAGATGGCACCATGAGTCCTCTCCGCCACCAATAAACTATCAGGGAGATTCAATAAAAGTTCTTATCGTTAAAAATGGTGCTAATTTTGCCCCAACCAATCACGTTAGCTTTCAAATGTTAAATAAGATCTGATTGGTTGGGTCAAAATTAGCACCATTTTTAACGATAAGAACTTAATTTTTTTACTCTCTTTTTTTTTTGTTCCCCTTAGGTATTTCGGTAACACCCTTAATATCCACTAGACGTCCACGTGGAGCTCACTAAAATTGCATTAAAATAACTACTTTGTTTCTACTGAAACTTTTCTAAATTTGTTTGTTTTGATTACAAATTGATTTCCCTAAGGTTTGCTAATTATCCCAAACATCTGAGAAGATTTCCCAATAGATCTAACTGCCAAGTACAGTATGTTACTGATATCAGGTAATAAAAAGAGATCAGCTCAACACCCGTCTACACAGTCAGTATTAGGGATACATTCTGGTAGATGGAAATCATACTGGAAATATTTATTGTATATTTGTCTTCATCGCCTAAGAATATTTGTGTTTCCATAACAGTAGGAAAGCAGTGCAATATAGGAACAGTTCGAAGGTAATGTCAATCCTCCTATAAATATGTAGTTGGTGGTTTGAATCTGGGATTTAAATTTCATCCTTGGAAGGTGTTTGTCTAACGAGGCCATAAATGCAAGATTTTCAGGGAGATTCAATAAAAGTTCTTATCGTTTAAAATGGTGCTAATTTTGCCCCAACCAATCAGAACTCATGTAACATTTGAAAGCTAACATCTGATTGGTTGGGGCAAAATTAGCACCATTTTAAACGATAAGAACTTTTATTGAATAACCCCCTTAGTTTGTACGATACCGGGATAATCTGATATCGTATGACAATTGGTTTGTGTGTAGTAGATATGAGCAGACAGATTTGCAACAATTTTATAGATTGTCTGTAGAAAAAAATTGAATGTTCTTTCTAGAATTCTTTAAGGTTTTAAAGGGCAACTAGACTTTAAAGGGCAACTAAAATTGTCTTATCTTAATCTATAAATAAATACATGTAAGTAGACCTTTCTCTGAGGTGTGTGTATTGCTGCATGCCTTCAATACAGTACTTAATTGCTTAGGCGGTATGCCTTACCTCCCGACGCATCCTGGTTCAGTTCAACTATAGTGTGCCTGCACGATAATGCGTGCTATAGTTGAACTGCACCAGGAAGTGGTCAGGGAATTGTCAGTGCGGCCACGGTGGATTGTGCCAAAGGAAAGTGAGGAATTGATTGAAGAACAGGAAGTAATGCATAGCTCCTTTAATCAATGCATTAAAGGTATAGTTCACTTTTCCAGTAAACTATTCTTTTAACCAACGCCTCCTTCCATCTGACATGACATTCTATGAAGTCAGTCAGGCTCATTAATTGATATGGTCCAGCACCGGGAGAGGGAATTTCCAACAATTTCCCAATTATCATAGTTTATGCTAATAATGCATTTAATTGACAGCTGATATGTAAGATGGTTAAGAATTAATTTCAGATTTGATTTCGCGTGGAGTTTAATTTATCTGTGAATGATTCAATATGAAGAATCTATGCTAATCCCGGGAGAGGTGGTATAACCATTATGATTGGCGGTGGATGTGATTTATTTTGTTTTAAACTTTTCCTTTAATGTGTTTATTTATTGGGTGAGAAATGTTACCAAGCCTGATTTCTAGATCAAGTATTAGAAGTTATATTTATTTTATTTAGTGAATTTATGATACAAAGTAGCACAAACATTGACCTCATGAAAAGATGTCATTAGCAAAGGAAATGTGTGACATTGCATCATAACCATTTTGGATTATGTCATAAATCACAAAACAAACACATACAACACAAGGGAAATAGGGAATTAAGTGATTAAAACAAAGAATAAGAGGCGGGAGGGGTGGTAATGTATATAGAAATTGGAACATGAAAGAGGGGGAACTCTGCCATGGGAGAGGCAAATTAATTGGAATATGACTATTAGATAATGGAGAAATATGGATGGGATTGTGTTTAATTTGGTGTGAGTTAGGATTGAGGAGTAATAGTCAAATGTTTAAGCCAGGGAGCCGCGATTTTCTGAAATTTGCCAGGGCCTGCTCTTATAAATGGAAGTGCCAGGCTGACCTGGTCATCTAGGTGAGGACTAGAGATGGAATAGAACTTGAAACCTGAACCCGAGTTCGAGCCGAACTATTCGAATTCAAACAAATTCGGACTTCTCGAACTATCCCGGACCCGGATTTTCGATATTTTTGGACTTTCGATATATATTGAATGTTCGACCGTTCGAATGTGCGAGTAAAATGCCTATTATACCTATACCCATACATCGAATCCGCAAGTAAAGGGTCCATTAAAACCTATACACGAGTATCGAATCCACAAGTAAAATGTCCATGGTATCTAGGCGCGAACGCGAGCATCGAATCCGCGAGTAAAGTGTCTATTAAAACCTATACGCGAGCATCGAATCCGCGAGTAAAATTTCCATGGTATCTAGGCGTGAACATCGAATCTACGAGTAAAGTGTCCATTAAAACCTATACGCAAGCATCGAATCCGCGAGTAAAATGTACATGGTATCTAGGCGTGAACAAGCTCGAAAATAGCGCGAGTGAGAGTAAAATTGATTGGAACATGTTCCCCAGACCATTTCCCAGGTCCCACAGCCATTTACATTAAGTTACCATTGATATTTTAATTGTATTTCATTAGAACTTTTTGAACTATTTGACTCCCATTGACTTTAATGGGTCCGTTTTCAAACTTTCCATATAGTTCGAAAGTTCGAAAACGGACTGAACGGACTATAAATCAAGCAGGAATTTCTGTCTTTTCTAGCCCTAAGTTTGGAATGTTTGGGTTTACTCAGCAGGGAAAGGAGCAGAGCAAAATACATTAATCTTAAAATATTGTTTGAGCATAATAGACACAGAGAAACATAGGAAAACAGAATATATGCCATCTAAATAGGGGCACTATTGAGAAATGCATTGCACAGGGCTGTGCTAAGATCAAGTTTACTTCATTACCCTCACCTGCAGCTCTGTACTATGTTATTTCTATAAGTGTAACTATTAAAGGGGATGCAGATGGGATGCAATCTGTTAAAGACTGTGCAGATTTAAAGCAATTATTAGGAGATTCTGGTAAATTGAAAGCAATATCTAGAATTCTGTGACTGATTAAAAACAATCTTGTGGAGCCTGTGACAGACTGAGCCCGAACATATATAACTACATAAGGCCAAGTAGCAGCTAATTACACCATGCTTCAAATGTAAATACCAACCAGCCTTTCAGCATGTAGATTTTATATGTATTTGTGTCTTAATGGAAAAAAGGTAACAACTGGTTTGCCAGATCTGCTGGTCTAATAGGGAAACACTTAAAGGGCAACTAAAGCCACAGAACAACACTGAACCAGAAGGCAGAACACTTTGATATAAAACCAGTAATCTGTGTCTTACCTCTCATTTTGATACAGGCACTGGGAAATTTACCTAAATAACATATGGTTTGTACTTTACTTCCCAGCATTCTAGTATCACACAGTTTGGTCAATGACCATTATGTTCTGCACATGCTCAGTCCTCAGCTATGACAGAAACTTGTTACAGTTGGTCACACCCAATTATAATCTCTAGCCAATCCTTTTACAGGACAGATAAAGCAAGGAAGCATGTGACTGAGGATTAGGAGGTGTGGTCTGACACTGCACATACACACAGATACTTCATCCAGTTCTTAACAGGCTTACAATTACTTTAATACAATTTACTGAAGTGGCATGTTATAGCTTATTGGTGTTTTTAGGAGGGTTGTTTTCAGATTATGGAGCATAAAAAATTGGGTTTTGTTCTCTTTTAAATGTAATTAGTAGGGCTGCACTGATTGAAAAGTGATTGCAATTAAACAACATTCATTCTAACTCAGTCTAATTCAGCTATCTTTCCTTGCCACACCTGGCACAAAACAAACGCGTCAGGCATGCTTTTAAACTGTGTCCCGATGTATGTTAAAAAAAGGCTTTGGAAACCTACGTTGGACTCAGCATTAAGTGCTTCCCAGCCCCCAGGCCTGTCAATACTGCATACAGTACACAGCACACCAACTGTCAAACCATTCCAGCTACAGCAAAACTGCTTACGGAAATGCTGAAATGTAAGATGTTTCAGATTGGATATCTAAAGAAATAGGGGACAGATCAACAAAAAAAGAATACAGTGATAGTTGAGATGAATTATAGTTTCCACTAATAAGAAATTTAAAAAAAAAATTGCTTGTGTACTTACCCTTTAAGTGATTTTCTAATTCATCTATCTGCAACATCAGTGAAACATGTACGGACATCTTATAAAGAAACATTAGGAAGAATTATAATGAATGCAAAAACAGTGTTTCTTTGTTTCACAATACCTTAGAAATTATATTGGTTTTGTAATTTTCAAATCTCAGTACATCTCTTAGGAATTGGGTTAGTTAAAATTCCAAAATACAATATTTGCCTATATATTAACCCTTTACAATGTGTGTCATTCCCTCAGACAATGTATAAGAACCAGACATCGATCAGTGAGATTTCTCTCTTGGGATTTCAGAATCTCCATAACTTCAGGATTCCGCTCTTCATCCTGTTCCTTTTGATGTACATTCTGACAGTCTGTGAAAATGTCCTCATCATAGTGCTGGTGTCAACCAATCAGAATCTCCAGACCCCCATGTACTTCTTCCTCCAGCAACTGTCCATATCCGACCTTCTGGTAACTGCAAATATTGTTCCCATCATGCTCCAAACTATCATTAATAAAGAAGTTACAATGTCCCTAGTTGGTTGTATAACTCAACTATATTTATTTAGTGTCTTTGAATCATTTCAGTGTTTTCTTCTAACAGTAATGTCCTATGACAGATATCTGGCCATTGGGAACCCTCTATGTTACTCTTCAATCATGAACCGCAGAGTTTGTGTTAAATTCATTTTCTTGGCATGGACAATTGGATGTACCATTATGACAACATCTTTGATTACAGTTGTGATGCTACAGTTCTGTAAACTCGGAACCATTGACCATTTCTACTGTGATCTTGCTCCTCTTCTAAACTTTTCTTGTTCAGACACCTCCTTAGTAAAGATTCATGGCATCTTAGAAGTTATTTTAGTGACCATTGTCCCATTAATGTTTATCATTTTATCCTATGTCTACATTATAAATACAATCCTAAAGATTGGGTCCAGCTCAGAGAGACAGAAAGCCTTCTCCACCTGTAGCTCCCACTTGGCTGTGGTGTCCATATTTTATGGGACTATAATATCTACTTATGTGATTGATCCTAACACCAAATTAGTCCCTAAGGTCTCTTCTCTGTTGAACACTTTTGTGGTTCCTTTTGTTAACCCTCTTATTTACAGCCTTAGAAACAAGGATATCAAAGAAGCAGTTAAGAAGCTATTACTAAGTAGTGTATGATAGGAGATATGGAAAGATGTGTACTTTACAAGCAATAATAATATAATATAATTCAATGGAGGATAAGATAATAAAGTGTTCCTTACAAACAGAGGAAACTCCACTGTTCCTGCCATTGTTATTCTGGTTTAAATCTCCTGTTTCCCATGCATGTTGTTCGGTAAAGTTTGGATTGTCTCTCTGCTAAGTGGTGTGTTATCCTGTCTGATCTTCTGTTGCTGATTTAACTGGTTTCTGACTATCAGGGTTTGTACACCACTCTGGACTGTTAATACCTTATAATCCACCAGGAAGTACATGCCTCCAAAGAAAACATTAACACCGTGGACCAAAACATCAGATTTACATGGGAAGAGGTACAAAACAACACACTGGCTTTCTTCGACTGCTTGGTAGAAGTCAGGGAGAATGGTAAACTGGAAGTAGAGGTTTACAGAAAACCAACACACACAGATCAGTATTTGATGTTTGACTCCCACCACCCTTTAGATCACAATCTGGTGTCATCAGAACCCTGCAACACAGAGCTGAGAACATCCCCACTAGCACAGAGGTGAAGGCTAAAGAAATGAAACATCTCAGAAAAGCCCTTAAAACTTGTGGATATCCAGACTGGGCCAGTCAAAACTGAAAGAAAAGGACCAATACCATTAGTAATTAGAGATGTTCGAAACTGTTGAGTTTTGTTCCGTTTTCGAATTTTCGAAATTTCCAAAAATTTCAAAAATTTTAAAATTAACCCATAGAAGTCTAAGAGAGATTTTGAAAGTTTCTGTCCATTTTGAGGGACAAATAGTAATAGTAGGTTACTGTAAATGACACAGAGACCTGGGGAATGGTCTGGGGAACCTGTAAATATAATCAAAACTTAATTTAAAACTATCTCTCCTAATGATCGGGCTGTTTTCGAGCTTCCACATTTTATTTTCGAGTATTACGGAAATCGATTATTACAGTAAGAAGTGCTCTTATTTGTATGTGGGGGAGATTAAAATTATGGCCCAGCACCAAAGAGACAATTTCTTGGGTCAGGACTCAGCCATGTTCTTTTATTTTAAGGAAAATAACACATGTTTGAAGACTGTTATGTCGACATTTTGCAAAAAGATGAGAACTGGTATTTAGAGATGTCAAAGAAGCCATGTATGTCAAAATATAAAATCCAAGCCTAAATAGAGGTGTGTGTGTGTGTGTGTGTGTGTGTGTGTGTGTGTGTGTGTGTGAGTGTGTGTGTGTGTGTGTATCTATTGTCTGTAACCTGACCCTGGGCAGTTTAATAAAACCTGTTAACTATAATGCAATTAACCCCTTGCATTCAGGAGATCCCTGACCCATTGATGTTATAAGGAGATCCCTGACCCCTTGCTGTTATATGGAGGTCCCTGACCCCTTGCTGTTATATGGAGGTCCCTGACCCCTTGCTGTTATATGAAGGTCTCTGACCCCTTGCTGTTATATAGAGGTCCCTGCCCCCTTGCTGTTATATGGAGGTCCCTGCCCCCTTGCTGTTATATGGATGTCCCTGACCCCTTGCTTTTATATGGAGATCTCTGACCCCTTGCTGGTATATGAAGGTCCTTGACCCCTTGCTATTATATAGAGATCCCTGACCCCTTGCTGTTATATGGAGGTCCCTGACCCCTCGCTGTTATATGGAGGTCCCTGTCCCCTTGCTGTTATATGGAGATCCCTGACCCCTTGCTATTATATGGAGATCCCTTACCCCTTGCTGTTATATGGAGTTCCCCGGCCCCTTGTTATTATATGGAAGTCCTTAACCCCTTGCTATTATATGGAGATCCCTGACTCCTTGCTGTTTTATGGATGTCCCTGGCCCCTTGTTATTATATGGAGGTCCTTGACCCCTTACTGTTATATGGAGGTCCCTGGCCCCTTGTTATTATATGGAGGTCCTTGACCCCTTGCTGTTAAATGAGCGTCCATGACCACTTGCTGTTATATGGAGGTCCCTGATCCTTTGCTGTTATAGGGAGGTCCATGACCCCTTTCTGTTATATGGAGGAGCATGACCCCTTGCTTTTATATGGTGGTCACTGATCTCTTGCTGTTACATGGAGGTCAATGACCCCTTGTTGCCCTTGATCTCCCTACACTGACATCCTGGGTCCCCAACTGCCTTAGTGCCATCTCTGCCTATATGTCCTCCCGCTTCCTTAAACTTAACATGGACAAGACTGACCTCCCCACCCTCAGGATCTGTTCACTCACTCTTAAGACACACCAATATCCTCATCCCCTCATGTCCGTTGCCAGGGAATAATGTTATATTACGATCTTTCCTTCAAACCCCATGTCAACTGGCTTGCCAACATCTCCTGCATTCATCCCTTCCTCTCAAAAGAAGCTACAGAAATCCTAGTCCATGCCCTAATCATATCCTAGCTAGACTACTGCACTCCTGTGTGCTTTACCAAATAACCACCTGGCACCATCTTTAATCCATCCTAAACTCTGCGGCCTGGTTCATTAATTTCTCTTCTCACTTTTCTAATACCTCTCTTCTTTGTCAGTCTCTCCACTGGCTGCCCATCACACAAAGGATCCAGTTCAAGCTGCTAACCCTACAATATAAAGCACTATCCAACACAGTCCTTCCATACATCTCAGAGCTGATCCACAGATACCGGCCAAGGGATTACCTCCACTCTGCTAATGATATCCTCCTCTCATCCACCCTTGTCACCTCTTCTCTTGATATTATATGGTGATACTGTATGTATTGTATATCTATTAATATTATATGGTGATACTGTGTGTATTGTATGTATTGTATATCTATTGAAATTATATGGTGATACTGTATGTATTGTATATCTATTGATATTATATGGTGATGGAAGAGTAATGAAACTGTGGGCTCAAGAGTTTGAGCAGGCAATAGATTCTAATGTGATGAGGCCTAAACTTAAGGAGATGTTTCAAGAAACATAGAGGCATCGCATTCTTTTCAGAAGCATCAGTGGTTTTGGTGAGGTTATCTTCAATGTAACAAGGAGGGAGCTATCTTTGTTAAATACTGTTTGAAGGCTCCATGCTGTTCGGGGAAAGGTTGTAAGATATATCAAAGGCGTCTGGAGGAAAAAGCCTTTTTCTTCCACAAGACAGAAAGAATAAGAGAGGCAGAATAGAATATAACTCTAAGGAACGTTTCTTTCATAGGGGTGGAAAGCATTTAAAGCGGAGTTTGGACGGCAGTAGCCTTGGAAACCAGGCAAGCATGTTTTCTCTGTTACAAGGCCAAGTTTCCAAATTAGAACATCTCACCAACAGGGGTACGTAGGCCCAGAGTCAAGTGTCAGGGAGAATGTCACGATTTACAGATGTCTGGTCCAAATTGATATAGGACCAGTGGGTCCTAAATATAATTTCAGTAGGGTATTGAATTCACCTTCAGAGTTACCCAGAACAAAACTTTTTTTTTTTGACTCGCATTCCATAGACCTGAAAAATCAAAATCAATTTTTAGCAAAACAAAACTTCAAGATGGAATCCTTGTACTCCATAATAAAGGCGGTGAAGGAAGATGTTTATCTCATAATAACATAGTAACATAGTAATTGAGGTTGAAAACAGCCCTAACTTCTAATCTGCCTGCATAGTCAAGCCCCTATTATTTTAGTTGCCCTTCTCTGAACTGTTGCCATTTCCTTGATGTCCCTTTTTCTACATGGGATTCCAAAACTGCAATGTTTTTTTCTAGGCCAACAGTCATCAGTTTATACATTAGCCGCCTATGTAGCACAATATCAAAATCTTTAGCAAAATCCAAGTATACCACATCTACTGCTATGACTAAGACTAAATTCTTTACGGATCTATTTCTCATATATCCATGCTGACTACTACTAATAAGATGAGCTCTGGAGACAAAGTCAAGTATATGATCCTGTAACAAAGTTTCCAGCACCTTCCCTACCTCTGATGTTAGGCTTACAGGTCTATAGTTACCAGGCTGGGAACGACAACCCCATAAGTATAGATTTGAAGGACGCATACTTCCACATACATATACTTTCAAAGTCATCTTCTGAGATTCCAGGTGGACAGGAAGGATTGTCAGTTCACACATGTAGCTGTGGCATTGGTGTCTTTTCTCAAAATTTAGGGACTTTCAGTGTACCAATATTTGGATGACTTATTAGCGGGGACAGTCATAACAAATGTTCCATCTTCATACCAAGAAACTGATACGGGTCTTACAGGAACATGGTTGGATAGAAAGTTAGCAAAAGAGCAATTTAACTCATAATAAATCATTTTTATATCTGTAAACTCTCTTTCAGACAAGAAAAAATGTACAATTTAATGAGGCAGCGAAGTTCCTCAGTAGCATTATTTCTGAAAGTCTTGGGTCTAATGGCAGCAACATTCTTCTTAGTATAAAGGGGAAAATGGCACAAAAGGCCACTTCAAGCTTTCATTTTGGCTCAGTTCAGAGAGCCACACCGTCAAATGACCTAAACATTAGTAAGCTCCAGTCTGAATTGGTTGCTAAAGGAGGAAAGCCTGATAAAGGATAGAGATGGCCAAACTTCCTAAAGTTCGATAGTTTGATAGTTCGAAAACGGACCCATTAAAATAGTTCAAAAAGTTATGGTACAATACAGTTAAAATAGCAATGGTAACTTACTGTACATGGCTCCGGGACCTGGGAAATGGTCTGGGGAAACCTATATATATAACTAAATTTGTTTAAATATTAATTTTCCTCACAAATTGGCTATTTTCAGGTTTCTGCATTGAAGGGTTATGGCCATATTGGAGGGTTAGTGAACGCAACATTCGAGGGTTCGAATTCCACATTCGATGGTTAAGGAGTGCTAAGCATCAAAAAGCAGAGGATTGCACTCCAATCAATTTAAAGTCTTTATTGTGAACACAAAGTGTTTGTGATGTGTGGTTCACAATAAAGACTTTAAATTGATTGGAGTGCAATCATCTGCTTTTTGATGCTTGCTATCACAGTTATGGTTACAGGGAAAACCAATTGAGGCATCTGCACCCGAAGTTTGGATTAGAGTGCACCTCCAGTTTTATTACGTGCTCTATTAAGGAGTGCTAAAGTAGAGGGTTATCGATTTGAAAATTCAAGAATCCTCGAATTTTCGATATTTATCGAGTATAAGTCTGCCAGTTCAAAGAGTCCGAAAGTTTAGAGTTCGAAGAGTCTGAAAAAGTCAGAGTTTGTAGAAACTCATAAAATCCGTCTTGAAATCTGGTAAACTCAGTAAGCTTCCTTTAATTTCCTACCCAAGTCTAAATACTATATGGACATAGGTATATCATTGCCAGCATTAGTCAGGGTGATTGCTATCTATCTAATTGTAAACAGGGATGGAGAAGATCAGATTATTCCTAATTCCGAAAGGGTCCAGAGAGGGGCAGGTCCCTGCAAACAGAACTATAAGTTCCTGGACTGTGTCCTTCATAAAGGCTTACAATCTGAAAGGTTTTGTTTCTTATTTGCAATCTGAAAGGAAAAGAGGTCTAAAAGCCCATTCCACGAGAGTTTAGCGTCTTCCTGGGCCATGAATGCAGACACAGTAGACAGAGAAGTCTGTAGGACTCCCTGATAGTTATCTGCTATACCTTTGTTAATTATTGCAAAATGGACATTTTGGCCTCTTAAAGGATAACTGTATTGCCTCAATGCATTTTTTTTTAATTGCTTTAAAAAGAGTAAAGGTATGCGGCCCTCCCTATACATTTTTTCCCCTGATTTCGAGCCTCCCTCTGCCTTCAATTAGCCATGATGTGAAGGGGGCATAACAATTTGGTCTGCCTGTCACTCAAAGCTAGCATGCGAAAAAAATACTCCTCCACCCACTCTTGATCAGCTTGATTATTTAGGCTGTATCCTAGCAACGGGACATTTCAAGTTTGTTTAACTGGCAGAGGAGGAGGAGAGAGGTTGTAACAGACATTCCCACCAGCCAATGACAAGTGTTATGTTAACCATGGCCTTGGGCTGTCTAAGAGACAGGCTGTTGGCACTTATATTTGCTGTGTGATATCTAAGGGAGGGCAGCATGGTTGTAAATGTGAGTAAGCGATTTCAGCTGCTGGAAGTGTGGACATGTAATGGGGGGATGTTGGTTTTTTTGGTATTGTTATCCTTTAAGAGGCAAAGTTTGGAAAGAAAGTCTAGCAGGCTGCTCTGCATGAATACGTAAATATTTGTTTGTTTGAGCATCATACTGTACATGTTTACCTCCCTTTCTTAATGTTTAGCTTGGTATATCCCATTAGTGGATACTGTCATGTGACTGGGGAAAATAAAAATCAAATCTTAATTTTTGTAATTTTGGTTTCCACTACACCCCTCCCTATGAGCGTTGTATTTTCCGCTCTTGGATTGTAAGATGTGGGAGGCAGTAAGAGGGAGGTTTAAATAACCAAGTACCTGTCCGTGGTGGTAGAGGGGGAGATTAATCTATTAGTGAATGCTGCCGTGAAGACGGGGAAACCACAATCACAGTAAATATGATTTTATTTTTATTTTCTAACTACTGCAGTTTTGGGGTTTGGGTGGGATTTACCTACATCTAATTTCTAATTTGAGGGCTTGACCTGCCCTTTAACTGTTCAGTTAGATTGATTTAAATTTGTACATTGGGTTCTCATTTTTATTTTCTAAAAGTACAAATTAGGCACCAAGGAACATTTTATTTTCTTGTTTGTGCTAATTACTAATTCTATTTTTGTAGTTTATAATATAAAAGGGTATCTCCACCCCCAACATTATTTTGATATTTTGTAGGGAATCCTACAAAATAGAAAAAAATTGTAAAAATCTGGCACAAAATATACTTACTACGCTTCGTTCCCTCAGTCACAGCCTCTTATGCTGTTAGATGCGGAAGAACAGAAAAAGTGCAGGTAAGTATCTTCGGGGCCGATTTCGGCTATTTAAACCTAGCGCGTAGGGCGGAGGGATTCCCTTAACTTATTTAGAAATTTGCTCTCAGACGCAAGGCTGTGGTGAAAGGAATCCAGAGGAAGGCGACAGGGAGAGCTCTACTGCACATGTCAAACTCCTCTAAGAAGAGCAGGAAGAGGCAGATACGGATTACAAACAGAAAAGCTCCTACTCTTCACTTTTTTGGACTTTCTTCAGGCCCTGCAGGACAACAATATGGAGCAGAGGAGAAACACTACACAATGGGACTAGCAGTGGAGCAAATTGTAGTGAGGGGACAGGACATGCCCTTTCATCAATTAAATGGCCCTCCATAGTATAGGTTATGTAGTTTTTTATTAACAGAAAGAAAAATAACATTTAATAGTATTTAATGTTGATAAATCCAATGAATTTGTAATATCTATTTTTTTTTAACCTAAAATATTTGAAAGTTAAAAATGAGAAACGTTTGCTAATTATCCAAAACATCTGAGATTTTTGATTAGTTCCCAATAGATGTAACTGGCGTGTATGTTACTGTTATCTGGTAATAAAAGGAGAGAATTTAGGTACAGTACACTGTCAGTATTGTAGGTACGTTCTGGTAGATACCAGTTACACTGACATTATATCAGATACAATAGATCTGGTGTGTATGTTACTGTTATCTGGTAATAAAAGGAGAGAATTCAGGTACAGTACACTGTCAGTTTTGTAGGTACGTTCTGGTAGATACCAGTTAGACTGACATTATATCAGATACAATAGATCTGGTGTGTATGTTACTGTTATCTGGTAATAAAAGGAGAGAATTCAGGTACAGTACACTGTCAGTATTGTAGGTACGTTCTGGTAGATACCAGTTAGACTGACATTATATCAGATACAATAGATCTGGCGTGTATGTTACTGTTATCTGGTAATAAAAGGAGAGCATTCAGGTACAGTACACTGTCAGTATTGTAGGTACATTCTGGTAGATACCAGTTACACTGACATTATATCAGATACAATAGATCTGGCGTGTATGTTACTGTTATCTGGTAATAAAAGGAGAGAATTTGGGTACAGTACACTGTCAGTATTGTAGGTACGTTCTGGTAGATACCAGTTACACTGACATTATACCAAATACAATAGATCTGGCGTGTATGTTACTGTTATCTGGTAATAAAAGGAGAGAATTCAGGTACAGTACACTGTCAGTAATTGTAGGTACGTTCTTGTAGATACCAGTAGTATTTCCATTTGGGGGTGGTATGTAACAACCAGTGGGATACGTTCCTCCTTTTGGATATGTTTGTATTGTAGCAGGTTGTTTCTGGGGATGCTGGTTGGAGTATTTCCATTTGTGGGTAGTATGTAACAACCAGCGGGATACGGTCCTCCTTTTGGATATGTTTGTATTGTAGCAGGTTGTTTCTGGGGATGCTGGTTGCTTTCTTGATCTGTGTTTCTGTAATGGACTGACTGTATCCCTGTTTTGTAAAATCTTTTTTGAGCTGTTCCAGGTGCAGATTTCTGTCTGTAGAATCAGAGCAAATCCTATTATATCTTATACACTGGCTGTAGATAATGGAGTTCTTTATGTGTTTAGGGTGAAAACTGTCATTACTGAGGTATGTGGGTCTGTCTGTAGGTTTGCGATAGATGGATGTTTGTATTGTGTTTCCTTTAATCTGTATTATGGTGTCCAGAAAGCTTATTTCGGTAGGTGAATGGTTCATTTTGAGTTTAATGGTGGGGTGGAAATCGTATTTTTGGTGGAAGTGCAGTAGGTCTTCTTCGCTTGCAGTACAGATGATCAAAATGTCATCTATATAGCGGAAGAAGGCCATGGGTCTGATGGGGCATGTTGAAAGAAAGTTTTCTTCTAAATTTGCATATTGTGGTGCAAATCGTGTTCCCATGGCCACACCCATCTGTTGCAGGTATAAATCCTGATTGAAGGAGAAGTAATTGTGGGTGAGTATAAACTACATTAATTTGGCAATCAGTAGTGCAGGTATGTCCAGTTTTTGAAGATATCTCAGACAAGCTGAAATACCATCATCATGGGAAATGTTGGTATAGAGAGCTACTAGCACCACTTTCCTTGCTACTCAACATAACATCCCCCCTGACCAATTGTAACTCTGCCCACTCCCCTACCCCCTGACACATCAAAACTCTATCACTCCTGCCCTTAACCCTGCCCATTCCAACTGTCCTATGGGTCTCAGTATTTCTTGGTTGGGCTGCAATCTTCCACAGCCATGCATTTTTTAAAAGTTTGGTGGTATATAAGTAAAAACAAAGAGCTTTTTATATAAGATTTTTTTATTAAAAAAATAAATGACGTAATCCTCAATAAAACTGCCATAGTAGAAATGAAACACCAGGATCTATAAATAAGTATTTGCTATTTATTTATTTGCGCAACCAATCAATGATCCCTTTTTACTGGTCTAACTACATTTAGAAAATATTTGATAAAATCTGATTGGTTTACAGCAACATTTAGCACCTCTTATTAAATAATAAGCCCCTTTGTGTTTAATGTTTTACATTTCTAAACTCTCAACCAGGTAGCCCCATTTTAACATCTTTTTTTTTTAACAGCATTAAATTTCAGGTTCTATTCTTTTTCAATATGGAAGAATATTGGTACAGTCATTTTACTGATGCAATAGAGCTCATTAGTCGCCAGATCACTGTACTAATATTCTTATGAGGGCATTAAAGTTGTGGAATGTTCTACCTGAAAATCTAGTGTCATTAGGAGGCTTAGATGTGTTTATGGACGCTACAGATGTTGGGCAATTTAAATCGACAATAGTAATAAATATGTCCCTGAGTACCCAGGATAAGGACCTAAAATCATAAGATGACACATAATATTTACACAAAGTAGACAGACCTACCTGATCTTCCTGGCTTGCCCCCTCCCCTTTAGCCAGCAACACACACAATTCACCACCTATGGGAGGACTAAAAAGAGAGAATGTGGAAGCAGGGAATTTCCAGTGTCCTGTTAAAGACCTACTGGCTACAGCTTCCCGATAGCTTATTGTAAGGTCCATTTATTTATTTAAATTAAGAGATTGTATACCCCTGCAGGTGTCTTTTCTCTAAAGGAAATAACAATATATTAAGGTTTATAGCTTACAATCATATCTGAGATCCTCTATTCACCTTATTGAAGAACCTCTTGATGTTGCTTCATGGGAGAATGGAAGCTTTTTCAGAATAGCTACTTTAGCTATTTTGGGTCAAACTTTGACACTGTGTGGATGTAAAATGATAGAAATGTGGATTTCGTTAACTTGGGTTTAACATCTAGATTTCAGTTTTACAGGAATTTGACCATTGAGTGGAAATTTGGGACATGAACCTGCCAACAGTGACCAGATGAACCTCTGACAATCAGATTTAATTGTGGATAAATTAAAATTTAGAAAGTTAAGCAATAATTAATGTGCATGATAATTCCTTATATTCTGGAACATTTAAGATTTTACCTTTAGTTTTCCTTTAATGCCTACATAAAAAAGAGATTTTGTTTTCAATAACCACATGTCATTAATAATATATCAAATAGAATCAGCCCTATTTAGAATGATCTATCTACAGTATACAAAGCATTACTCAAAGTACATCATTGAGATTAGACAAACGGATAGACCCATAAATATACCAATAACATCACAATTGGGATTAGGATCTTGGTTATATTTAAGCAAGTCTATCGATTCTAGAGGAGGGGATCCTATCTCCCATTAAAGAAATCTTGGACGAAGTGGCCCGTACAGGTTTCGGAATTTGTATTGCCTTGTTCATTCCTGATTTCCATTTGGGGACACGGTAGACTACTTTATTATTGAGATGCTACCACTTCATGGCACTTTTATTTACTTACCTCGATAATTGTGCGGATATACTTCATTCTGGACCTGGTGATGTGAAGATTTGGACCCCTTACCTTCTGGGAAAGATACTGTGTTAGCTTGGACATCATCTTCTAGATGCCAGTTTTTTTCCATATTCTGTTACCATGTATTTGTGTGCATATTTATGCTAATATTTCTATTTTGGATCTGTTTAATGACTATTCGTGTCTCAAAAGTACTATATATTTGGGCACAGTATTTGTTGTGCTGACTGATCCAATATCTGTATTACCTTTATTATGAGAACGGAGGGTTTTTTCTCCCTCTGTATATAATGATGTGCTGGTCACTAGGGGGACCTATTTGCCCCTATGGATGTGGATCCAATATCTGTATATACCTGTATTATGAGAACGGAGGGGTCATTTTCTCCCTCTGTATGTAATGATGTACTGGTCACTAGGGGGACCTATTTGCCCCTATGGATGTGGATCCAAATATCCGTATATACCTGTATTATGAGAACGGAGGGGTCATTTTCTCCCTCTGTATGTAATGATGTACTGGTCACTAGGGGACCTACTTGCCCCTAGGATGTGGAGGTCATTACCAGAATTACTAATAGTAATATCTGAGTTATGGTAATGATTTTTACACTAAGTTATGGGCAATTGTTGCGCCGCTTCCCTCTCTTAAGATGGCTAACAGAAGAAAAAGAGCTTTGGAAACCTACGTTGGGATCAGCATTAAGTGCTTCCCAGCCCCCAGGCCTGTCACTACTGCATACAGTACACAGCACACCAACTGTCAAACCATTCCAGCTACAGCAAAAGCTTACGGAATGCTGAAATGTAAGATGTTTCAGATGGATATCTAAAGAAATAGGGGACAGATCAACAAAAAAGAATACAGTGATAGTGAGATGAATTATAGTTTCCATAATAAGAAATTTAAAAAAAAAATTGCTGTGTACTTACCCTTTAGTGATTTCTCATCATCTATCTGCAACATCAGTGAAACATGTACGGACATCTTATAAAAACTTAGGAAGAATATAATGAATGCAAAAACAGTGTTCTTTGTTTCACAATACCTTAGAATTATATTGGTTTTGTAATTTTCAAATCTCATACATCTCTTAGAATTGGGTTAGTTAAAATTCCAAATACCATATTTGGCCTATATATTAACCCTTTACAATGTGTGTCATTCCTCAGACAATGTATAAGAACCAGACATCGATCAGTGAGATTTCCTCTGGGATTTCAGAATCTCCATAACTTCAGGATTCCGCTCTTCATCCTGTTCCTTTTGATGGACATTCTGACAGTCTGTGAAAATGTCCTCATCATAGTGCTGTGGTGTCAACCAATCAGAATACTCCAGACCCCCATGTTACTTCTTCCCAGCAACTGTTCCATATCGACCTTCTGGTAACTGCAAATATGTTCCCATCATGCTCCAAACTATACATTAATAAAGAAGTTACAATGTCCTAGTTGGTGTATAACTACCTATATTTATTTAGTGTCTTTGAATCATTTCCGTGTTTTCTTCTAACGTAATGTCCTATGACAGACAGATATCTGGCCATGGGAACCCTTATGTTTCTTCAATCATGAACCGCAGAGTTTGTGTTAAATTCATTTTTCTTGGCAGGACAATTGGATGTACCATTATGACAACAATCTTTGATTACAGTTGATGCTACAGTTCTTGAAACTCGGAACCATTGACATTTCTACTGTGATCTTGCTCCCTTCTAAAAAACTTTTCTGTTCAGACACCCTCCTTAGTAAAGATATGGCATTTAGAAGTTATTTTAGTGACCATTGTCCCATTAATGTTTATCATTTATCCTATGTCTACATTATAAATACAATCCTAAAGATTGGGTCCAGCTCAGAGAGACAGAAAGCCTTCTCCACCTGTAGCTCCCACTTGGCTGTGGTGTCCATATTTATGGGACTATAATATCTACTTATGTGATTGATCCTAACACCAAATTAGTCCCTAAGGTCTCTTCTCTGTTGAAACTTTTGTGGTTCCTTTGTTAACCCTCTTATTTACAGCCTTAGAAACAAGGATATCAAAGAAGCAGTTAAGAAGCATTACTAATGAGTGTTGATAGGAGATATGGAAAGATGTGTACTTTACAAGCAATATAAATAATATAATTCAATGGAGGATAGATAATAAAGTGTTCCTTACAAACAGAGGAAACTCCACTGTTCCTGCCATTGTTATTCTGGTTTAAATCTCTGTTTCCCATGCATGTTGTTCGGTAAAGTTGGATTGTCTCTCTGCTAAGTGGTGTGTTATCCTGGCTGATCTTTGTTGCTGATTAACTGGTTTCTGACTATCAGGTTTGTACACCACTCTGGACTGTTTAATACCTTATAATCCACCAGGAGAGTACATGCCTCCAAAGAAAACATTAACACCGTGGACAAAACATCAAGTTTACTGGGAAAGAGGTACAAAACAAACACACTGGCTTCTTCGATGCTTGGTAGAAGTCAGGGAGAATGTAACATGGAAGTAGAGGTTACAGAAAACCAACACACACAGGTCAGTATTTGATGTTGACTCCACCCACCCTTTAGATCACAATCTGGTGTCATCAGAACTGCAACACAGAGCTGGAACATCCCCACTAGCACAGAGGTGAAGGCTAAAGAAATGAAACATCTCAGAAAAGCCCTTAAAACTTGTGGATATCCAGACTGGGCCAGTCAAAACTGAAAGAAAAAGGACCAATACCATTAGTAATTAGAGATGTTCGAAACTGTTGAGTTTTGTTTCCGTTTCGAATTTTCGAAATTTCCAAAATTTCAAAAATTTTAAAATTAACCCATAGAAGTCTAAGAGAGATTTTGAAAGTTTCTGTCCATTTGAGGGAAAATAGTAATAGTAGGTTACTGTAAATGACACAGAGACTGGGGAATGGTCGGGGAACCTGTAAATATATCAAAACTTAATTAAAACTATCTCTCCTAATGATCGGGCTGTTTTCGAGCTTCCACATTTTTATTTTCGAGTTACGGGAAATCGATTATTACAGTAAGAAGTGCTCTTATTTGTATGTGGGGGAGATTAAATTATGGCCCAGCACCAAGAGACAATTTCTTGGGTCAGGAATCAGCCATGTTCTTTTATTTAAGGAAAATAAACCATGTTTGAAGACTGTTATGTCGACATTTTTGCAAAAAGATGAGAACTGGTATTTAGAGATTAAAGAAGCCATGTATGTCAAAATATAAATCCAAAAGCGTAATAGGGTGTGTGTGGGTGTGGTGTGTGTGTGGGTGGTGTGTGTGTGTGAGTGTGTGTGTTGTGTGTGTATCTATTGTCTGTAACCTGACCCTGGGCAGTTTAATAAAACCTGTTAACTATAATGCAATTAACCCTGCATTCAGGAGATCCCTGACCCATTGATGTTATAAGGAGATCCCTGACCCTTGCTGTATATGGAGGTCCCTGACCCTTGGTATATGGAGGTCCCTGACCCCTTGCTGTTATATGAAGGTCTCTGACCCCTTGCTGTTATATAGAGGTCCCTGCCCCCTTGCTGTTATATGGGGTCCCTGCCCCCTTGCTTTGTATGGATGTCCCTGACCCCTTGCTTTTATATGGAGATCTTGACCCCTTGCTGGTATATGAAGGTCCTTGACCCCTTGCTATTATATAGAGATCCCTGACCCCTTGCGTGATATGGGGTCCCTGACCCCCTCGTGTATATGGAGGTCCCTGTCCCCTTGCTGTTATATGGAGATCCCTGACCCCTTGCTATTATATGGAGATCCCTTACCCCTTGCTGTTATATGGAGTCGGCCCCCTTGTATATATGGAAGTCCTTAACCCCTTGCTATTATATGGAGATCCCTGACTCCTTGCTGTTTTATGGATGTTCCTGGCCCCTTGTTATTATATGGAGGTCCTGACCCCTTACTGTTATATGGAGGTCCCTGGCCCCTTGTTATTATATGGAGGTCCTTGACCCCTTGCTGTTAATGAGCGTCCATGACCACTTGCTGTTATATGGAGGTCCCTGATCCTTTGCTGTTATAGGGAGGTCCATGACCCCTTCTGTTATATGGAGGGCATGACCCCTTGCTTTTATATGGTGGTCACTGATCTCTTGCTGTTACATGGAGGTCATGACCCCTTGTTGCCCTTGATCTCCCTACACTGACATCCTGGGTCCCCAACTGCCTTAGTGCCATCTCTGCCTATATGTCTCCGCTTCCTTAAACTTAACATGGACACGACTGACCTCCCCACCCCTCAGGATTGTTCACTCACTCTTAAGACACACCAATATCCTCATCCCCTCATGTCCGTTGCCAGGAATAATGTTATATTACGATCTTCTTCAAACCCCATGTCAACTGGCTTGCCAACATCTCCTGCATTCATCCCTTCCCTCAAAAGAAGCTACAGAAATCCTAGTCCATGCCCCTAATCATATCCTAGCTAGACTACTGCACTCGTGTGCTTATACAAAATAACCACCTGGCACCATCTTTAATCCATCCAAACTCTGCGGCCTGGGTCTTAATTTTCTCTCACTTTTCTAATACCTCTCTTCTTTGTCAGTCTCTCCACTGGCTGCCCATCACACAAAGGATCCAGTTCAAGCTGCTAACCCTACAATATAAAGCACTATCCAACACAGTCCTTCCATACATCTCAGAGCTGATCCACAGATACCGGCCAAGGGATTACCTCCACTCTGCTAATGATATTCCTCTCATCCACCCTGTCACTTTCTTGATATTATATGGTGATACTGTATGTATTGTATATCTATTAATATTATATGGTGATACTGTGTGTATTGTATGTATTGTAATCTATTGAAATTATATGGTGATACTGTATGTATTGTAATCTATGATATTATATGGTGATGGAAGGTAATGAAACTGTGGGCTCAAGAGTTTGAGCAGGCAATAGATTCTAATGTGATGAGGCCTAAAACTTAAGGAGATGTTCAAGAAACATAGGGCATCGCATTCTTTTCAGAAGCATCAGTGGTTTTGGTGAGGTTATCTTCAAGTAACAAGGAGGGAGCTATCTTTGTTAAATACTGTTTGAAGGCTCCATGCTGTTCGGGGAAAGGTTGTAAGATATATCAAAGGGTCTGGAGAAAAAGCCTTTTTTCTTCCACAAGACAGAAAGAATAAGAGAGGCAGAATAGAATATAACTAAGGACGTTTCTTTCATAGGGGTGGAAAGCATTTAAAGCGGAGTTTGGACGGCAGTAGCCTTGGAAACCAGGCAAGCATGTTTTCTCTGTACAAGCCAAGTTTCCAAATTAGAACATCTCACCAACAGGGTAGTAGGCCCAGAGTCAAGTGTCAGGGAGATGTCACGATTTACAGATGTCTGGTCCAAATTGAGTATAGGACCAGTGGGTCCTAAATATAATTTCAGTAGGGTATTGAATTCACCTTCAGAGTTACCCAGAACAAACTTTTTTTTTTGACTCGCATTCCATAGACCTGAAAAATCAAAATCAATTTTTAGCAAAACAAAACTTCAAGATGGAATCCTTGTACTCCATAATAAGGCGGTGAAGGAAGATGTTTATCTCATATAACATAGTAACATAGTATGAGGTTGAAAACAGCCCTAACTTCTAATCTGCCTGCATGTCAAGCCCCTATTATTTAGTTGCCCTTCTCTGAACTGTTGCCATTTCTTGATGTCCCTTTCTACATGGGATTCCAAACTGCAATGTTTTTTTCTAGGCAACAGTCATCAGTTTATACATTAGCCGCCTATGTAGCACAATATCAAAATCTTTAGCAAAATCCAAGTTATCCACATCTACTGCTATGACTAGATATAAATTCTTTACGGATCTATTTCTCATATATCATGCTGACTACTACTAATAAGATGAGCTCTGGACAAAGTCAAGTATATGATCCTGTAACAAAGTTCCAGCACCTTCCCTACCTGATGTTAGCTTACAGGTCTAGTTCCAGGCTGGGAACGACAACCCCATAAGTATAGATTTTGAAGGACGCATCTTCCACATACATATACTTTCAAAGTCATCTTCTGAGATTCCAGGTGGACAGGAAGGATTGTCAGTTCACACATGTAGCTGTGGCATTGGTGTCTTTCTCTCAAATTTGGGACTTTCAGTGTACCAAATTTGGATGACTATTAGCGGGGACAGTCATAACAAATGTTCCATCTTCATTACAAGAAACTGATACGGTCTTACAGGAACATGGTTGGATAGAAAGTTAGCCAAAAGAGCAATTTAACTCAAATAATCATTTTTAATCTGTAAACTCTCTTTCGACAAGAAAAAATGTACAATTTAATGAGGCAGCGAAGTCCTCAGTAGCATTATTTCTGAAAGTCTTTGGGTCTAATGGCAGCAACATCTTCTTGTATAAAAGGGGTAAGGGAAAATGGCAAAAAGGCCACTTCAGCTTTCATTTGGCTCAGTTAGAGAGCCACACCGTCAAATGACCTAAACATTGTAAGCTCCAGTCTGAATTGGTTGCTAAGGAAGAGCGTAAAGCCTGATAAAGGATAGAGATGGCCAAACTTCCTAAAGTTCGATAGTTTGATAGTTCGAAAACGGACCCATTAAAATAGTTCCAAAAGTTATGGTACAATACAGTTAAAATAGCAATGGTAACTTACTGTACATGGCTCCGGGACCTGGGAATGGTCTGGGAAACCTATATATATAACTAAATTTGTTTAAATATTAATTTTCCTCACAAATTGGCTATTTTAGGTTTCTGCATTGAAGGGTTATGGCCATTGGAGGGTTAGTGAACGCAACATTCGAGGGTTCGAATTCCACATTCGATGGTTAAGGAGTGGCTAAGCATCAAAAGGCAGAGGATTGCACTCCAATCAATTTAAAGTCTTTATTGTGAACACACAAAGTGTTTTGTGATTGTGTGGTTTCACAATAAAGACTTTAAATTGATTGGAGTGCAATCATCGTTTTGATGCTGCTATCACAGTTATGGTTACAGGAAAACCATTGAGGCATCTGCACCCGAAGTTTGGATTAGAGTGCACCTCCAGTTTATTAAGTGTCTCTATTAAGGAGTGCTAAAGTAGAGGGTTATCGATTTGAAAATTCAAGAATCCTCGAATTTTCGATTTTATCGAGTATAAGTCTGCCAGTTCAAAGAGTCCGAAAGTTTAGAGTTCGAAGAGTCTGAAAAAGTCAGAGTTTGTAGAAAACTCATAAAATCCGTCTTGAAATACTGGTAAACTCAGTAAGCTTCCTTTAATTTCCTACCCAAGTCTAAATACTATATGGACATAGGTATATCATTGCCAGCATTAGTCAGGGTGATTGTGATATCTAATTGTAAACAGGGATGGAGAAGATCAGATTATTCCTAATTCCGAAAGGGTCCAGAGAGGGGCAGGTCCCTGCAAACAGAACTATAAGTTCCTGGACTGTGTCCTTCATAAAGGCTTACAATCTGAAAGGTTTGTTTCTTATTTGCAATCTGAAAGGAAAAGAGGTCCAAAAGCCCATTCCACGAGAGTTTAGCGTCTTCCTGGGCCATGAATGCAGACACAGTAGACAGAGAAGTCTGTAGGACTCCCTGATAGTTATCTGCTATACCTTTGTTTATTATTGCAAATGGACATTTTGGCCTCTTAAAGGATAACTGTATTGCCTCAATGCATTTTTTTTAATTGCTTTAAAAAGAGTAAAGGTATGCGGCCCTCCCTATACAATTTTCCCCTGATTTCGAGCCTCCCTCTGCCTTCAATTAGCCATGATGTGAAGGGGCATAAACATTTGGTCTGCCTGTCACTCAAAGCTAGCTGCGAAAAAAAATACTCCTCCACCCACTCTTGATAGCTTGATATTTAGTGTATCCTAGCAAAGGACATTTCAGTGTGTTTAACTGGCAGAGGAGGAGGAGCGAGGTGTAACAGACATTCCCACCAGCCAATGACAAGTGTTATGTTAACCATTGCCTTGGGCTGTCTAAGAGACAGGCTGTTGGACTATATTGTGACTGTGTGATATCTAAGGAGGGCAGCATGGTTGTGAAAGTGGTAAGCGATTTCAGCTGCTGGAAGTGTGGACATGTAAGGGGGGATGTTGTTTTTTTTTTGGTTATTGTTCCTTTAGAGGACAAAGTTTGGAAAGAAAGTCTTAGCAGGCTGCTCTGCATGAATACGTAAATATTGTTTGCTGAGCATCATACTGTACATGTTTACCTCCCTTTCTAATGTTTAGCTTGGTATATACATTAGTGGATACTGTCATGTGACTGGGGAAAAAAAATTCAAATCTTAATTTTTGTAATTTTGGTTTCCACTACACCCTCCCTATGAGCGTTGTATTTTCCGCTCTTGGATTGTAAGATGTGGGAGGGCAGTAAGAGGAGGTTTAAATAACCAAGTACCCCTGTCCGTGGTGGTAGGGGGGAGATAATCTATTAGTAATGCTGCCGTGAAGACGGGGAAACCACAATCACAGTAAATTGATTTTATTTTTATTGTCTAACTACTGCAGTTTTGGGGTTTGGGTGGGATTTACCTACATCTAATTTCTAATTTGAGGGCTTGACCTGCCCTTTAACTGTTCAGTAGATTGATTTTTAATTTGTACATTGGGGTTCTCATTTTTATTTCTAAAGTACAAATTAGGACCAAGGAACATTTTATTTTCTTGTTTGTTGCTAATTACTAATTCTATTTTTGTAGTTTATAACTATAAAAGGGTTATCTCCACCCCCAACATTATTTTGATATTTTGTAGGAATCCTACAAAATAGAAAAAATTGTAAAAATCTGGCACAAAATATACTTACTACGCTTCGTTCCCTCAGTACAGCTCTTATGCTGTTAGATGCGGAAGAACAGAAAAGTGCAGTAAGTATCTTCGGGGCCGATTTCGGCTATTTAAACCTAGCGCGTAGGCGGGGGGATTCCTAACTTATTTAGAAATTTGCTCTCAGACGCAGGCTGTGGTGAAAGGATCCAGAGGAAGGCGACAGGGAGAGCTTACTGCATGTCAAACTCCTCTAAGAAGAGCAGGAAGAGGCAGATACGGATTACAAACAGAAAAGCTCCTACTCTTCACTTTTTTGGACTTTCTTCAGGCCTGCAGGACAACAATATGGAGGAGCAGAGAAACACACACAATGGGACTAGCAGTGGAGCAAATTGTAGTGAGGGGACAGGACATGCCCTTTCATCAATTAAATGGCCCTCCATAGTATAGGTTAGTGTAGTTTTTTATTACAGAAAGAAAAAAACATTTAATAGTATTTAATGTTGATAAATCCAATGAATTGTAATATATATTTTTTTGTAACCTAAAATATTTGAAAGTTAAAAATGAGAAACGTTTGCTAATTATCCAAAACATCTGAGATTTTTGATTAGTTCCCAATAGATGTAACTGGCGTGTGTTACTGTTTATCTGGTAGGTATAAAAGGAGAGAATTAGGTACGTACAATGTCAGTATTGTAGGTACGTTCTGGTAGATACCAGTTACACTGACATTATATCGAACATAGATCTGGTGTGTATGTTACTGTTATCTGGTAATAAAAGGAGAGAATAGGTACAGTACACATGTCAGTTTTGTAGGTCTTCTGGTGATACCAGTTAGACTGACATTATATCAGACAATAGATCTGGTGAGTTGTTACTGTTATCTGGTAATAAAAGGAGAGAATTCAGGTACAGGTACACTGTCAGTATTGTAGGTACGTTCTGGTAGATACCAGTTTAGACTGACATATATCAGATACATAGATCTGGCGTGTATGTTACTGTTATCTGGTAATAAAGGAGAGCATTCAGGTACAGTACACTGTCAGTATGTAGGTACATTCTGTGGTAGATACCAGTTAACATGACATTATATCAGATACAATAGATCTGGCGTGTATGTTTATGATCTGGTAATAAAAGGAGAGAATTGGGTACAGTACACTGTCAGTATTGTAGGTACGTTCTGGTAGATACCAGTTACACTGACATTATACCAAATACAATAGATCTGGCGTGTATGTTACTGTATGGTATAAAAGGAGAGAATCTCAGGTACAGTCCACTGTCAGTAATTGTAGGTACGTTCTTGTAGATACCAGTAGTATTTCCATTGGGGGTGGTATGTAACAACCAGTGGGATACGTTCCTCCTTTTGGATATGTTTGTATTGTAGCAGGTTGTTCTCGGGGAGCTGGTTGGAGTATTCCATTTGTGGGTAGTAGTAGGAAAACCAGCGGGATACGGTCCTCCTTTTGATAGTTTTGTATTGTAGCAGGTGTTCTGGGGATGCTGGTTGCTTTCTGATCGTTGTTTTGTAATGGACTGACTGTATCCCTGTGTTTGTAAAATCTTTTTTGAGCTGTTCAGGTGCAGATTTCTGTCTGTAGAATCAGAGCAAACTATTATATTCTATACACCGGGCTGTAGATAATGGAGTTCTTTATGTGTTTAGGGTGAAAACTGTCATTACTGAGGTATGTGGGTCTGTCTGTAGGTTTGCGATAGATGGATGTTGTATTGTGTTCCTTTAATCTGTATTATGGTGTCAGAAAGTATTTCGGTAGGTGAATGGTTCATTTGAGTTTAATGGTGGGGTGGAAATCGTATTTTTGGTGGTGGAAGTTGCAGTAGGTCTTCTTCGCTTGCAGTACAGATGATCAAAATGTCATTATATAGCGGAAGAAGGCCAGGTCTGATGGGGCTGTTGAAAGAAAGTTTTTTTCTAAATTTGCCAATAAACAAATTTGCATATTGTGGGTGCAAATGTGTGTCCCATGGCCACAACCCATCTGTGCAGGTTGATAATCCTGATTGAAGGAGAAGAATTGTGGGGGAGTATAAACTCCATTAATTTGGCAGTTGTAGTGCAGGTAGTGTCCAGTTTTTGAAGATCTCTCAGACAAGCTGAAATACCATCATATGGGAAATATGTGGTATGAGAGAAGCTAATTGCCCACTTTCCTTGCTACTCAACATAACATCCCCCCTGACCAATGTAACTCTGCCCACTCCCCTACCCCCTGACACTCAAAACTCTCACTCCTGCCCTTAACCCTGCCCATTCCAACTGTCCTATGGGTCTCAGTATTTCTTGGTTGGGCTGCAATCTTCCACAGCCATGCATTTTAAAAAGTTTGGTGGTATATAAGTAAAAACAAAGAGCTTTTATATAAGATTTTTTTATTAAAAAAATAAATTGACGTAATCTCAATAAAACTGCCATAGTAGAATGAACAAACAGGATCTATAAAAATTTAGTATTTGCTATTTATTTATTTTGCAGCAACCAATCAGATGATCCCTTTTTACTGGCTACTACATTAGAAATAATTTGATAAAATCTGATTGGTTTTACAGCAACATTTAGCACCTCTTATTAAATAAATAAGCCCCTTTGTGTTTAATTTTACATTTCATAAAAACTCTAACCAGGTAGACCCAATTGTAACATCTTTTTTTTAAAGCATTAAATTTCAGGAAGATTTCTTTATTCTTTCAAATATGGAAGAATATTGGTACAGTCATTTACTGATGCAATAGAGCTCAGTAGTCGCAGATCACTGTATCTAATTCTTATGAGGGCATTAAAGTTGTGGAATGTTCTAACTGAAAATCTAGTGTCAGTTAGGAGGCTTAGATGTGTTATGGACTGCTACAGATGTTGGCGCCAATTTAAATCGGCAATAATAATAAATATGTCCCTGAGTACCAGGATTAAGGACCTAAAATACATTAGATGACACATTAATATTACACAAAAGTAGACAGACCTCCTACTGATCTTCCTGGCTTGCCCCTCCCCTTTAGCCAGCAACACACAAATTCACCACCTATGGGAGGACTAAAAAGAGAGAATGGGGAAGCAGGGAATTTCGAGTGTCCTGTTAAAAGACCCTGGCTAGCAGGCTTCCGATAGGCTTATTGTAAGGTCCATTTATTTAAATATGAGATTGTACCCCCGCAGGTGTTCTTTAAAGGAAATAACAATATATTAAAGGTTTATAGCTTACAATCATATTGAGATCCTTATTCACTATTGAAGAACTCTTGATGTTGCTTCAGTGGGAGAATGGAGCTTGTTCAAATAGCTACTTTAGCATTTGGGTCAAAACTTTGACACTGTTGTTATGTAAATGATAGAAATGTGGGATTTCGTTAAACTTGGGTTTAACATCTGATTTCAGTTTTACAGGATTTGACCATTGAGTGAAATTTGGGACATGAACCTGCCAACAGAATGAACCCTGACACATTCAGAGATTAATTGTGGATAAATGTAAAATTTAGAAAAGTCTAAAGCCAATAATTAATGTGCATGTAATTCCTTATATTCTGGAACATTTAAGATTACTTTAGTTTCCTTTAATGCCCTACATAAAAAGAGATGTTGTTTTCAATAACCACATGTCATTAATAAATATTCAAATAGAATCAGCCTATTTAGAATGATCTATCTACAGTTAAAAGCATCTAACTCAAAGTACATCATTGAATTAGACAAACGGATAGACCCATAATATACCAATAACATCACCAATTGGGATAGGATCTTGGTTATATTTAAGCAAGTTCTATCGTTCTAGAGGAGGGGGATCCTATCTCCCATTAAGAAATCTTGGACGAAGTGGCCCGTACAGGTTTCGGAATTTGTATTGCCTTGTTCATTCGCTGATTTCATTTTGGGACACGGTATATATGCTACTTTATTATTGAGATGCTACCACTTCATGGCACTTTTATTTAACTTCCTTGTAATTGTGCGGATATACTTCATTCTGGACCTGGTGATGTAAAGATTTGGACCCCTTACTTCTGCGGAAGATATGTGTTAGCTTGGACATCATCTTCTAGGATGCCATGTTTTTTTCCATATTCTGTTACCATGTATATGTGTGGCATATTTATGCTAATATTTCTATTTTGGATCTGTTTAATGACATTCTGTGTCTCCAAAGTACTATATATTTGGGCAGCAGTACTTTGTGCTGACTGTATATACCTTTATTATGAGAACGGAGGGTCATTTTCTCCCTCTGTATGTAATGATGTACTGGTCACTAGGGGGACCTTCTTGCCCCTATTGATGTGGAGGTCATTACCAGAATACTAATAGTATATCTGGTTATGGTAATGATTTAGTTACACGTAAGTTATGGGCAATTGTTGCGCGCTTCCTCTCTTAGATGAAAAAGAGGGTTGGGGGATGTATGCCGTGCACACGCACAATATGTTTTCGAGAGATTCGGGATGTCTGGGGGAGGGTTATACATAGCTGAGATCGCGGGAGTCTTACAACATGACCTGTCTATTCGCAGGCTTTTCCTGTTAGCATTACTTCCGGTGTCTCCTTTCTTATGCTGCTGGGGATATATAAGGGGTTATTTAGTTGTTGGACTTGCCGTTGGATAAAGTCCGACTTCACGGACGAAACGGTCGGTTTCTCTTTTTACTAGCTATTCAAACCTCCTTATGTATCCTGACCATGCAGACGAGTGCTTAGTGTGGAGTCATGCTGGTTATTTCGGTCATTGGTTTAGGTGTCCCTCCTCTAATCTAGGGGTACTGATAGTGTTAGGGAAGCTAGCCCAGAACATATGTTATTACTTATGAACCAAATTACTGTTATTATATATATGGATAAGATAATGTTCCTTATATCATGCTTATGCATTTATAGGTCATAGCTATATGTTATATATATGTCTGATGCACCACTTTGCAATGTTGATCTATGTAGTATTAACATTTGGGTATGTTGGATGAGTGAATATACGGTATATATTGTCTGTATGATGCACCTTTGTGATACTGAGGTTTGAAGATGTGTTTTTAATGTATTTTTGTACAACCATTTTTGACATATCCCAGGTTGTGTTAATAAAGGATATTTTATAGATTATTATAGTTTGGGTGTGTGCCCTGTTATACCACTTCTGTTCTCTCTTGGTACTAAATAACATCACAATTCCGCATGTTCTATAAAGAAAAGGTCCTTACAAAAAATAACCAACATATCAACGTATACAAAATTATACATTGTATGAAGTATAACGTACAGTGGGCGAGGATGTTTCTGAAACATGGAAGTGCCTGCAATACACTATTATGAATAGGAAATGGAATTCTTTATAAAATGCAATGACTGTCTATAGATTACCCTTAACATTGTGTCTTCCCTCAGACAATGATAAGAACCCGACCTCGATCACTGAGATTTCTCTTTGGATTCCAGAATCTCATAACTTCAGGATTCCGCTCTTCACGTGTTCCTTTGATGTACATTCTGACAGTCTGGGAAAATGTCCTCATCATAGTGCTGTGTCAACCAATCAGAATTCCAGACCCCCATGTACTTCTTCCTCCAGCAGTTGTCCATATCCGACCTTCTGGTAACTGGAATATCGTACCCATCTGCTCCAAACAATAATACATAAAGCAGCCAGGTCTCCCCTAGTTGGATGTTTTAGTCAATATTTTTTTTTGGTACTTTTGAAACTTCCAGTGTTTACTTCTAAACTATGTCCTATGACAGATATCTGGCCACTGAAACCTCTACGTACACACTTGTATCATGAACCACAAAATCTGTGTTACATAACACTCACATCATGGCAATTGGGTTTAGCATTGTGTTCAATGTGTTATAATATTGGGATGTTACAGTTTTGTGAACAAAAATCCATTGACCATTTCTTCTGTGACGTTGCTCCACTTCTAGAACTTTCTTGCACAGACACCTTCTTAGTAAAACTCAAGCGGTTTTAGAGACCACCCCTTAACTGTTTCCCATTAATGATCATCATTGTATCATATGTCTATATTGTAATGAAATTCTAAAGATAAGTCCAGTGTGGAGACAGAAGGCCTTCTCCACTGAGCTCCCACCTGGCTGTGGTGTCCATTATTTTATGGGACTTTAATCTCCATCTATGTGATTCTCCCAGAACAATCAGTGGTCTTATCCAAAAGTTCTTTCTCTTTATAACAGTAGTGGTGTCCTTTGGTTAATCCAGTGATTTATAGTCTGAGAAAAAGATATCAAAGACGCCCTAAAAAAACTCCTAATAATATAAAATGATGTTTACAACTGTTACACACTGCAGATGAATAAAATGTAACTTTTATTCTATAACATAAGATAAGGCAGGCATGGTACAAGAGCACCTGACACGTTTCAGGCCAATGTCTTCATCAGAGGTTTACTCACCCTCTGTCCACATTGATACAAAAAAGTAATTAAAAGTTTATTAAAAAAACAAATCACTTATTATACAACGCACAAGACATAAAAGCTAGATAGCGTGAAATTACAATCATCCATAATATCAGTTAGTTATATCAATGATTTCACTAATAACAAGATTAAAGAGATACACATGATCAAAATGTCAACCTCAAAAGAGTTACCCTAGAGCAATATGTGCAAAATATTTGTGCAAAATGTGTAATATGGAATTAGGCTCTCCTCTTTTGGTTAAATTATGAGACCGCGGATAATCAAGTTAATCATGCGATTGATTTTGATTACTTTATAGATACTATATTAATAAATTAGATATTTTCATAACAGATGACCAGTTTGTTTAAACCCTAAAGAGTTATGTTCTTAGACCTTTGAAGGGACAGAGCATGATGGCATCTCTGATGAAGTGGTCAAGAGTCGAAACACGTCAGGTGTTCTTCTACCATGCCTGCTTGATCATATGTTATAGGAATAAAAGTTACATTTTACATCTGCTTGAGTGTATCCAGTTCCTTACAAGTTAAAGCTTCTCTATTTGATACATTGTTCACTGCTTTGCAGTTCTTTCGAAAGAAGGATCCGGTACTCGATGAGGAGCTCTTGTTGGTACTGTATTTTCAATAATTATCTAATTTAGGGGCCGTTGTTAACCCTAGAATGCATTGTCGCTATCCCTCGAAGTATGTTCGTTGTGTAATCCTAGAATGTATCGTTCGCTTACCTCAAATGTAGCCTTCAATTTTCCGGAACCCTCAAAGTATAGTTCGTTTTGGGTAACTTTCTCCATCCAACTGGTGAATGCCCCAGTAATCCAAACTATCATAATCCATCACCACATCTACACATACGGATTCATCACTTGATATTGTCCAGTCCAGAAGACACAGGAGGAGAGTAATAAATGTTCTTATGTTAAAAATGGGTGCCCAAACCATTAGATGTTTACTGTAGCTTTTATTGAATCTCCTCTTACTTCTTTTAAATGTGTTAGAGATTCAGTCAACACAGACAGATCATTTGATCCTACACGTTTACCATGGAGATGGGGCTACGCCTTAACTTTAAAAAGGTGTTTTTAAGTTAATTATGGAGAGTAAGGTTGAATCAAATTGAATTTAAAAGACAACTCCACCCTCTTAATGGAAACTTTTAAAATAATGTCCTATTTAAATATGGTAAGACATCATACCTTGTCCAATAAGAAATGCTCAGGTACCTCCCAGGCGTCCAATCCTTCTGGCCACCTCATTGCCAGATAGACAATACTAAGAATAAAAAGAGTAAGGCTGGGTAATCCTCTTTATTGCAGTTACACCAACACACAAGTTTCGGCCGCTAGGCCTATCAGAGTACAGGTGAGTGATAAATACCCCTCTTTACCCTCACACAACATGCCACCCATAGTCCTTTGTTCACATAACACCCAGGCATATTTTAAAGTTCGTTAACTTTTCGCGGCCTTTATTCCCGCCATTTTGCAAAATCATGTTTCCACGATTTATAAATGGGCGCAGAAAACAGCCGCGAAAGTTAAGAATCGTTAACTTTTCATGCCTATCAGAACAGTTACTGCCGCTTCTATATATAAAGTGCGGTGGAACTGTTACGCATCGCTAATCTTGACCCTATTACTTCGCCTTTGAAGGTGGTGAAAACGGCCGAGATCCCCCCTGGATCGCGGCAGGTGGTCCACCCGCCCCGGAAGGCACGCCCAACTTGCTGCGGGTGGTTGTCGCTGCGAAGGGTCAGGCAGGGCATACGCCCACCCCCGCCCTCTGTCCCCGGTGGCTGCGACCACCCCGCCGCCCCTTCCGGCTGCTGGAAAGGGGCCGCAGCAGACGGCCGCAGCTCGAGCCGGGACCCCCCTCCCCGGCCCTATCGGGCCCTTGTGGCACTTACAAGTGCCCTGCGGCCCTAAGGAGGGCCTTGGGGCTAAGGAGTCCCGCAGCTCGAACCGGGACCCCCTGCCCTTGTAAGGGCCCTTGCGCCATGAGAAGTGCCTGGCGGGGGTCAGCAGTCTGAACCCCCCAGTGAGCGGCTCTTAAAAGAGACGTTGGGCGGCGTCTTCTTTCTTCCAGCCCGGCGACAAGCTCCGCTGAGGCCGACAACCCCCGAGAGGTACCCCTGCAAGCGCCGGCGACCTCAACGAGGCCGATGTTGTCAGCCGCGCTTCTTTCTCAGCCATCTACTGCGATGGCATCTGAGTGCACTCTTTATATAGGTTTGCAGAAAACCCTAACGTTTCTGATTTGTCAATTTTTTAATGCTTGGTTTACATGCTTTACTTACCATCAAGATTCAGAAAACCCCGTTCTCACCCGCGCCGCCGCGGGTGAGGCACAAGAAGCGGAGGCACCGGAAGCCGATTTTAAAGGACATATTCTCACCTTCCCTCCGCTCCTCTTCTTTGTTCATTACCTTTTACCCAGGTGAGGACCTGAACCGCTAGGTCCTCACCCCTGGGTTTGGTAACTTAAAGCACAGCCTTAGTGCAACGCTGCTCTGGTAGGCTCCGCCCCCTCCTCTCCTGTGTGACGAGGCCAAAGGAGCACGTTGTTGCAGAGCGTGCCTTCCTATTGGCCTCGTCGCCGGCGGGGAGGAGGGGGGAGCCTACCAGAGCAGCGTTGCACTAAGACTGGTTCTTAAGTTACGCAACCCAGGGGGAGGACCTAGCGGGTTCAGGTCCTCACCCGGGTAAAAGGGGTAAAGTCCCTTGCGGCGATATTGTACTGCAGTATCGCCGTGAAGGGACTTAAATTTCCACAGGACATCGCGGCCCGCAATACATTGGACATCGCGGAGATGGCGCTGGCCGTTATAAATACGGCATAGCGCTATTTTGTGGCCGCGATGTGCGGCGGTAAGTTTTGGCGCTATTTTCGCCCTTTATAAATATGCCACAACGTCTTCTCCTAGTGCTCCCTCCGGTGTACTTTCCAGAACTTGGCTTTTATCCAAAACAAATCCCTCTCCATTTTCACCAGCAATGGTACTACTTGGTGGAGATAGGGGATACTTGATTTTCTTACTGATTTTTCTTTTTATTCCCCCACTCCACTCCACAGAAAAGCCCACATAAAATAACTTGCAGTGTATATAAAATCATCAGTGAAATAAAACCATATTTACCATAAACATCATAGTTCCTGACACATGTGTTCAAAATCTTTTAAAAACTTTAAAAAAACCTTTCATCAGGCGAGATTCAAAATAAAGTTCTTATCGTTTAAAATGGTGCTAATTTTGCCCCAACCAATCAGAACTTATGTAAAATTTAAAAGCTAACATCTGATTGGTTGGGGCAAAATTAGCACCATTTTAAACGATAAGAACTTTTATTGAATAACCCCCTTTGTACAAATTTTACAAGAAACAGGATAGACACAGTCTCTCATTTAGCCCTTGTGGATTAACTGTCTGTAGATACCAAATCCAGTACGCTTCCCCTTTAAGTAATCTCTTTTCTACATCTCCCCCTTCCTGGACCTGCTCTATTACCTGCCATCGTAATTGGCTAACCTGGTGTCTTGCTCCTTTAAAGTGCCTTGCTACACTTGATCTTTCCTCCCCATTCCTTATATTATTCCTATGTTCATTAATCCTTTCAGCGCACAGATCACCCTTTCTGCCTGGCATGTAAAGAAACCTTTCACATTCACTCCTGTTCCTTTTCTTGGGTGCATCACTTCTTCCCCTCTAGAGATGGTCGAACTATTGTAAAAGTTTGAAAGTTCGAAAGAGCGGTCCCACAGCGACATCGAGACGCAAGGGGGGGCAAATAATCAACACTCGCTCGTGCGTGTGCCGTCGTGGGCGATGACACGGAGACGTGGAGACGCGCGATAGCGCTGCGCATGGAAATTAATTGACCCGCGAAAGGCAGCTAGCGCTTGCACCAACCGCAGGAGGGAACAACTTACGACAGCGGGAACCATCAGTAAAACCGGACGGAAGCTGAAGGCGTCTCGCAGGGCAATGCAAAACAGGGGGGTCTTTGTCCGTGTGCCACATTACCCTTAAGCAGGGTGGTTGGGGGGTCGGTGGGGTAATTGTACCAAAGCCGCAGGACAAGCGCTTAGGAAGTGGGTGAGTGCAAAGGCCAAAAGACAAATAGGGCCGATATAGGAACCCGGTGACATATGTTGGTCATGCCCTCAGACATGTATAAGAACCAGACATCGCAGTGAGATCCCTTGGGATTCAGAATCCCATAACTTCAGGATGCCGCCTCATCCGTTCCTTTTGATGTAACTTCTGACAGCTGTGAAAATTGTCCTCTCAGCAGTGGCTGGTGTCACACCAATCAGAATCTCCAGACCCCATGACTTCTTCCTCCAGCAACTGTCCATTATCCGACCTTCTGGTAACTGCAATATTGTTCCCACCATGCTCCAAACTAACATTATAAGAGTTACAATGTCCCTAGTTGGTTGTAATACCAACTATATTTATTAGTGTCTTTGAATCATTTCAGTGTTTTCTTCTAACAGTAATGTCCTATGACAGATATCGGTGCCATTGGGAACCCTCTTATGTTTACTCTTCAATCATGAACCGCAGAGTTTGTGTTAAATTCATTTCTTGGCATGGACAATTGGATTACATTATGACAACATACTTTGATTACAGTTGTGAGCTACAGTTCTGTAAACTCGGAACCATTGACCATTTCTACGGTGATCTTGCTCCTTCTAAACTTTTCTGTTCAGACCCCTCCTTAGTAAAGATTCTGGCATCTTAGAAGTTATTTTAGTGACCATTGTCCATTAATGTTTATCATTTTATCCTATGTCTACATTATAATAACATCCTAAAGATTGGGTCCACTCAGAGAAACAGAAAGCCTCTCCACCGTAGCTCCCTTGGCTGTGGTGTCCATATTTATGGGACATAATATCTACTTATGTGATTGATCCTAACACCAAATAGTCCCTAAGGTCCTCTTCTCTGTTGAAACACTTTTGTGGTTCCTTTTGTTAACCTCCTATTTACAGCCTTAGAAACAAGGATATCAAAGAAGCAGTTAAGAAGCTATTACAAAGTAGTGTATGATAGGAGATTGGAAAATGTGACTTCCAAGCAATAATAAATAATATATTCATGGAGGATAATAATAAAGTGTTCTTACAAACAGAGGAAACTCCACTGTTCCTGCCATTGTTATTCTGGTTTAAATCTCTGTTTCCCATGCATGTTGTTCGGTAAAGTTTGGATTGTCTCTCTGCAAGTGTGTGTGTTATCCTGTCTGATCTTCTGTTGCTGATTAACTGTTTTCGACTATCAGGTTTGTACACCACTCTGGACTGTTATACCTTATAACCCACGGAAGTACATGCCTCCAAAGGAAAACATTAACACCGTGACCAAAACATCAGATTTACATGGGAAAGAGGTACAAAAACAACACACTGGCTTTCTTCGACTGCTTGGTAAAGTCAGGGAGAATGGTAAACTGGAAGTAGAGGTTTACAGAAACCAACACACACAGAGCAGTATTGATGTTTGACTCCCACCACCCTTTAGATCACAATCTGGTGTCATCAGAACCGCAACCACGAGCTGAAACATCCCCACTAGCACAGAGGTGAAGGCTAAAGAAATGAAACATCTCAGAAAGCCCTTAAAACTTGTGGATATCCAACTGGGCCATCAAAACTGAAAGAAAGACCAATACCATTAGTAATTAGAGATGTTCGAAACTGTTGAGTTTGTTCCGTTTTCGAATTTCGAAATTTCCAAAATTTCAAAAATTTTAAATTAACCCATAGAAGTCTAAAGAGAATTTTGAAAGTTTCTGTCCTTTTTGAGGGACAATAGTAAATAGTAGGTTACTGTAAATGACACAGAGACCTGGGAATGGTCTGGGGAACCTGTAAATATAATCAAAACTTAATTAAAACTATCTCTCCTAATATCGGGGCTGTTTTCGAGCTTCCACATTTTTTTTTTCGAGTTTACGGAAATCGATTATTACAGTAAGAAGTGCTCTTATTTGTATGTGGGGAGATTAAATTATGGCCCAGCACCAAAGAGACAATTTCTTGGGTCAGGACTCAGCCATGTTCTTTTATTTAAGGAAAATAACACATGTTTGAAGACTGTTATGTCGACATTTTTGCAAAAGATGAGAACTGGTATTTAGAGATTCAAGAAGCCATGTATGTCAAAATATAACATAAAATCCAAGCAAATAGGTGTGTGTGGTGTGTGGTGTGTGGTGTGTGTGTGTGTGTGGGTGTGTTGTGTGTGTGTGTGTGGTATCTATTGTTGTAACCTGACCCTGGGCAGTTTAATAAAACCTGTTAACTATAATGCAATTAACCCCTTGCATTCAGGAGATCCCTGACCCATTGATGTTATAAGGAGATCCCTGACCCCTTGCTGTTATATGGAGGTCCCTGACCCCTTGCTGTTATATGGAGGTCCTGACCCCTTGCTGTTATTGAAGTCTCTGACCCCTTGCTGTTATATAGAGGTCCCTGCCCCCTTGCTGTTATATGGGAGTCCCTGCCCCCTTGCTGTTATATGGATGTCCCGACCCCTTGCTTTTATATGGAGATCTCTGACCCTTGCTGGTATATGAAGGTCCTTGACCCCTTGCTATATATAGAGATCCCTGACCCCCTTGCTGTTATATGGAGGTCCCTGAACCCCCGCTGTATATGGAGGTCCCGGTCCCCTTGCTGTTATAGTATATGGAGATCCCTGACCCCTTGCTATTATATGGAGATCCCTTACCCTTTCTGTTATATGGAGTTCCCCGGCCCCTTGTTATTATATGGAAGTCCTTAACCCCTTGCTATTATATGGAGATCCCTGACTCCTGCTGTTTTATGGATGTCCCTGGCCCCTTGTTATATATGGAGGTCCTTGACCCCTTACTGTTATATGGAGGTCCCTGGCCCCTTGTTATTATATGGAGGTCCTTGACCCCTTGCGTTAAAGGCGTCCATGACCACTTGCTGTTATATGGAGGTCCCTGATCCTTTGCTGTTATAGGGAGTCCATGACCCCTTTCTGTTATATGGAGGACATGACCCCTTGCTTTTATATGGTGGTCACTGATCTCTTGCTGTTACATGGAGGTCAGGACCCCTTGTTGCCCTTGATCTCCCTACACTGACATCCTGGGTCCCCAACTGCCTAGTGCCATCTCTGCCTATATGTCCTCCCGCTCCTTAAACTTAACATGGACACGACTGACCTCCCCACCCCTCAGGTCTGTTCACTCACTCTTAAGACACACCAATATCCCTCATCCCCTCATGTCCGTTGCCAGGAATAATGTTATATTACGATCTTTCCTTCAAACCCCATGTCACTGGCTTGCCAACATCTCCTGCATTCATCCCTTCCTCTCAAAAGAAGCTACAGAAATCCTAGTCCATGCCCTAATCATATCCATCTAACTCTGCACTCCTGTGTGCTTTACCAAATAACCACCTGGCACCATCTTTAATCCATCCTAAACTCTGCGGCCTGGTTCATTAATTTCTCTTCTCACTTTTTCTAATATACCTCTCTTCTTTGTCAGTCCTCTCCACTGGCTGCCCATCACACAAAGGATCCAGTTCAAGCTGCTAACCCTACAATATAAAGCACTATCCAACACAGTCCTTTCCATACATCTCAGAGCTGATCCACAGATACCGGCCAAGGGATTACCTCCACTCTGCTAATGATATCCTCCTCTCATCCACCCTTGTCACCTCTTCTCTTGATATATTGGTGATACTGTATGTATTGTATATCTATTAATATTATATGGTTGATACTGTGTGTATTGTATGTATTGTATTCTATTGAAATTATATGGTGATAGTATTTATTGTATATCTATTGATATTATATGGTGATGGAAGAGTAATGAAACTGTGGGCTCAAGAGTTTGAGCAGGCAATAGATTCTAATGTGATGAGGCCTAAACTTAAGGAGATGTTTCAAGAAACTAGAGGCATCGCATTCTTTTCAGAAGCATCAGTGGTTTTGGTGAGGTTACTTCAATGTAACAAGGAGGGAGCTATCTTTGTTAAATACTGTTTAAGGCCTCATGCTGTTCGGGGAAAGGTTGTAAGATATATCAAAGGCGTCTGGAGGAAAAGCCTTTTTCTTCCACAAGACAGAAAGAATAAGAGAGGCAGAATGAAATATAACTCTAGGACGTTTCTTTCATAGGGGTGGAAAGCATTTAAAGCGGAGTTTGGACGGCAAGTAGCCTTGGAAACCAGGCAAGCATGTTTTCTCTGTTCAAGCCAAGTTTCCAAATTAGAACATCTCACCAACAGGGTACGTAGGCCCAGAGTCAAGTGTCAGGGAAGATGTCACGATTTACAGATGTCTGGTCCAAATTGGATATAGGACCAGTGGGTCCTAAATATAAATTTCAGTAGGTATTGAATTCACCTTCAGAGTTACCCAGAACAAAACTTTTTTTTTTTGACTCGCATTCCATAGACCTGAAAATCAAAATCATTTTTAGCAAAACAAACTTCAAGATGGAATCCTTGTACTCCATAATAAAGCGTGAAGAAGATTTTTATCTCATAATAACATAGTAACATAGTAATGAGGTTGAAAACAGCCCTAACTTCTAATCTGCCTGCATAGTCAAGCCCCTATTATTTTTAGTTGCCCTTCTCTGAACTGTTGCCATTTCCTTGTGATGTCCCTTTTTTACATGGGATTCCAAAACTGCAATGTTTTTTTTCTAGGCAAACAGTCATCAGTTTATACATTAGCCGCCTTGTAGCACAATATCAAAATCTTTAGCAAAATCCAGTATACCACATCTACTGCTATCTAGACTAAATTCTTTACGGATCTATTTCTCATATATCCATGCTGACTACTACTAATAAGATGAGCTCTGGAGACAAAGTCAAGTATATGATCCTGTAACAAAGTTTCCAGCACCTTCCCTACCTCTGATGTTAGGCTTACAGGTCTATAGTTACCGAGCTGGGAACGACAACCCATAAGTATAGATTTTGAAGGACGCATACTTCCACATACATATACTTTCAAAGTCATCTTCTGGAGATTCCAGTGGACAGGAAGGATTGTCAGTTCACACATGTACCTGTGGCTTGGTGTCTTTTCTCAAATTTAGGGACTTTCAGTGTACCAATATTTGGATGACTATTAGCGGGGACAGTCATAACAAATGTTCCATCTTCATACCAAGAAACTGATACGGGTCTTACAGGAACATGGTTGGATAGAAAGTTAGCAAAAGAGCAATTTAACTCATAATAAATCATTTTTTATATCTGTAAACTCCTTTCAACAAGAAAAAATGTACATTTAATGAGCACGAAGTCCTCAGTAGCATTATTCTGAAAGTCTTTGGGTCTAATGGCAGCAACATTCTTCTTAGTAAAAAGGGGAAAAATGGCCAAAGGCCACTTCAAGCTTTCATTTTGGCTCAGTTCAGAGAGCCACACCGTCAAATGACCAACATTAGTAAGCTCCAGTCTGAATTGGTTGCTAAGGAGAAAGCCTGAAAAGGATGAGATGGCCCAACTTCCTAAAGTTCGATAGTTTGATAGTTCAAAAAAACGGACCCATTAAAAATAGTTCAAAAGTTTGGTACATATACAGTTAAAATAGCAATGGTAACTTACTGTACATGGCTCCGGGACCTGGGAAATGGTCTGGGAAACTATATATATAACTATTTGTTTAAAAATATTATTTTCCTCACAAATTGGCTATTTTCAGGTTTCTGCATTGAAGGTTATGGCCATATTGGAGGGTTGTGAACGCAACATTCGAGGGTTCGAATTCCACATTCGATGGTTAAGGATTGGCTAAGCATCAAAAGGCAGAGGATTGCACTCCAATCAATTTAAAGTCTTTATTGTGAACAAAAGTGTTTGTGATTGTTGGTTCACCATAAAGACTTTAAATTGATTGGAGGCAATCATCTGCTTTTTGATGCTTGCTATCACAGTTATGGTTCAGGAAAACCAATTGAGGCATCTGCACCCGAAGTTTGGATTAGAGTGCACCTCCAGTTTTATTACGTGCTCTATTAAGGATGGCTAAAGTAGAGGGTTATCGATTTGAAAATTCAAGAATCCTCGAATTTTCGATATTTATCGAGTATAAGTCTGCCAGTTCAAAGAGTCCGAAAGTTTAGAGTTCGAAGAGTCTGAAAAAAGTCAGAGTTTGTTAGAAAACTCATAAAACCTCTTGAAAATCTGGTAAACTCAGTAAGCTTCCTTTAATTTCCTACCCAAGTCTAAATACATAATGGACATAGGTATATCATTGCCAGCATTAGTCAGGTTGATTGCTATCTATCTAATTGTAAACAGGGATGGAGAAGATCAAATTATTCCTAATTCCGAAGGGTCCAGAGAGGGCAGGTCCCTGCCAAACAGAACTATAATTTCCTGGACTGTGTCCTTCATAAAGGCTTACAATCTGAAAGGTTTGTTTTCTTATTTGCAATCTGAAAGGAAAAAGGTCCTAAAAGCCCATTCCACGAGAGTTTAGCGTCTTCCTGGGCCAGAATGCAGACACAGTAGACAGAGAAGTCTGTAGGACTCCCTGATAGTTATCTGCTATACCTTTGTTATTATTGCAAAATGGACATTTTGGCCTCTTAAAGGATAACTGTATTGCCTCAATGCATTTTTTTTTAATTGCTTTAAAAAGAGTAAAGGTATGCGGCCCTCCCTATACATTTTTCCCCTGATTTCGACCTCCCCTGCCTTCAATTAGCCATGATGTGAAGGGGGCATAACAATTTGGTTCTGCCTGTCACTCAAAGCTAGCATGCGAAAAAAAATACTCCTCCACCACCCACTCTTGATCAGCTTGATTATTTAGGCTGTATCCTACAACGGGACATTTCATGTTTGTTTAACTGCAGAGAGGAGGAGAGAGGTTGTAACAGACATTCCCACCACCAATGACAAGTGTTATTTGTACCATGGCCTTGGGCTGGCCTAAGAGACAGCTGTTGCACTATATTTGCTGTGTGATATCTAAGGGAGGGCAGCATGGTTGTAAATGTAGTAAGCGATTTCAGCTGCTGGAATGTGGACATGTAATGGGGGGGGGAGTTGGTTTTTTTTGGTATTTGTTATCCTTTAAGAGGGCAAAGTTTGGAAGAAAGTCTAAAGCAGGCTGCTCTGCATAATACGTAAATATTTTTTGTTTGAGCACATACTGTACATGTTTACCTCCCTTTCTTAATGTTTAGCTTGTATATCCCATTAGTGGATACTGTCATGTGACTGGGGAAAATAAAAATCAAATCTCTAATTTTTGTAATTTTGGTTTCCACTACACCCCCCTCCCTATGAGCGTTGTATTTTCCGCCTCTTGGATTGTAAGATGTGGGAGGCAGTAAGAGGAGGTTTAAATAACCAAGTACCTGTCCGTGGTGGTAAGGGGGATATTATCTATTAGTGAATGCTGCCGTGAAGACGGGAAACCACAAATCACATAAATATGATTTTATTTTATTTCTAACTACTGTAGTACTGCAGTTTTGGGGTTTGGGTGGGATTTACCTACATCTAATTTCTAATTTGAGGGCTTGACCTGCCCTTTAACTGTTTTAGATTGATTTAAATTTGTACATGGGGTTCTCATTTTTATTTTTCAAAAGTACAAATTAGGCACCAAGAACATTTTATTTTCTTGTTTGTTGCTAATTACTAATTCTATTTTTGTAGTTTATAACTATAAAAGGGTATCTCCACCCCCAACATTATTTTGATATTTTGTAGGGAATCCTCAAAATAGAAAAAATTGTAAAAATCTGGCACAAAATATACTTACTACGCTTCGTTCCCTCAGTCACAGCCTCTTATGCTGTTAGAGCGGAAGAACAGAAAAAGTGCAGGTAAGTCTTCGGGCCGATTTCGGCTATTTAAACCTAGCGCGTAGGCGGAGGGATTCCCTTAACTTATTTAGAAATTTGCTCTCAGACGCAAGGCTGTGGTGAAAGGATCCAGAGGAAGGCACAGGGAGAGCTCTACTGCACATGTCAAACTCCTCTAAGAAGAGCAGGAAAGGCAGATACGGATTAACAAACAGAAAAGCTCCTACTCTTCACTTTTTTGGACTTTCTTCAGGCCTGCGGACACAATATGGAGCCAGGAGAAACACTACACAATGGGACTAGCAGTGGAGCAAATTGTAGTGAGGGGACAGGACTTGCCCTTTCATCAATTTAAATGGCCCTCCATAGTATAGGTTATGTAGTTTTTTATTAACAAGAAAGAAAAATAACATTAATATATTTAATGTTGATAAATCCAATGAATTTGTAATATCATTTTTTTTAACCTAAAATATTGTGAAAGTTAAAAATGAGAAACGTTTGCTAATTATCCAAAACATCTGAGATTTTTGATTAGTTCCCAATAGATGTACTGGCTGGTATTTTACTGTTTCTGGTAAAAAGGAGAGAATTTAGGTACAGTACACTGTCAGTATTGTAAGGTACGTTCTGTAGATACCAGTTACACTGACATTATATAGATCAATAGATCTGGTGTGTATGTTCTGTTATCTGGTAATAAAAAGGAGAGAATCAGGTCAGTACACTGTCAGTTTTGTAGGTACGTTCTGGTAGATACCAGTTAGACTGACTTATATCAGATACAATAGATCTGGTGTGTAGGTTTACTGTTATCTGGTAATAAAAGGAGAGAATTCAGGTACGGTACACTTCAGTTGGTAGTACGTTCTGTAGATACCAGTTAGACGACATTATATCAGATACAATAGATCTGGCGTGTAATGTTACTGTTATCTTAATAAAAGGAGAGCATTCAGGTACAGTACACTGTCAGTATTGTAGGTACATTCTGGTAGATACCAGTTACACTGACATTATATCAGATACAATAGATCTGGCGTGTATGTTACTGTTATCTGGTAATAAAGGAGATAATTTGGGTACAGTACACTGTCAGTATTGTAGGTACGTTCTGGTAGATACCAGTTACACTGACATTATACCAAATACAATAGATCTGGCGTGTATGTTACTGTTACTGGTAATAAAAGGAGAGAATTCAGGTACAGTACACTGTCAGTAATTGTAGGTACGTTCTTTGTAGATACCAGTAGTATTTCCATTTGGGGGTGGTATGTAACAACCAGTGGGAACGTTCCTCCTTTGGATATGTTTGTATTGTAGCAGTGTTGTTTCTGGGGATGCTGTTGGAGTATTTCCATTTGTGGGTAGTAGTAACAACCAGCGGGATACGGTCCTCCTTTTGGATAGTTTTATTGTAGCAGGTTGTTTCTGGGGATGCTGGTTGCTTTCTTGATCTGTTGGTTTCCTGTAATGGACTGACTGTATCCCTGTTTTGTAAAATCTTTTTTGAGCGGTTCCAGGTGCAGATTCTGTCTGTAGAATCAGAGCAAATCCTATTATATCTTATACACTGCTTGAGATAATGGAGTTCTTTATGTGTTTAGGGTGAACTGTCATTACTGAGGTATGTGGGTCTGTCTGTAGGTTTGCGATGATGAATGTTTTGTATTGTGTTCCTTTAATCTGTATTATGGTGTCCAGAAAGCTTATTTCGGTAGGTGAATGGTTCATTTTAGTTTAATGGTGGGGTGGAAATCGTATTTTTGGTGGAAGTGCAGTAGGTCTTCTTCGCTTGCAGTACAGATGATCAAAATGTCATCTATATAGCGGAAGTAGGCCAGGGTCTGATGGGGCATGTTGAAAGAAAGTTTTCTTTCTAAATTTGCCAATAACAAATTTGCATATTGGTGGTGCAAATCGTGTTCCCATGGCCACCCCATCTGTTGCAGGTATAATCCTGATTGAAGGAGAAAGCAATTGTGGGTGAGTATAAACTCCATTAATTTGGCAATTGGTAGTGCAGTATGTCCAGTTTTTGAAGATATCTCAGACAAGCTGAAATACCATCATCATGGGAAATGTTGGTATAGAGAGCTACTAGCCCATCTTCCTTGCTACTCAACATAAACATCCCCCTGACCAATTGTAACTCTGCCCACTCCCCCACCCCCTGACACATCAAAACTCTATCACTCCTGCCCTTAACCCTGCCCATTCCAACGGTCCTATGGGTCTCAGTATTTCTTGGTGGGCTGCAATCTTCCACAGCCATGCATTTTTTAAAAGTTTGGTGGTAATTAAGTAAAAACAAAGAGCTTTTTATATAATTTTTTTTTATTAAAAAAATAAATGACGTAATCCTCAATAAAACTGCCATAGTAGAAATGAAACACCAGGATCTAATAAATGTAGTATTTTTGCTATTTATTTATTTGCAGCAACCAATCAATGATCCCTTTTTACTGGTCACTAACATTAGTAGAAATATTTGATAAATCTGATTGGTTTACGCAACATTTAGCACCTCTTATAAATAAATAAGCCCCTTTGTGTTTTAATGTTTTTACATTTCATAAAAACTCTCAACCAGGTGACCCAATTGTAACATCTTTTTTTTTTAACAGCATTAAATTTCAGGAAGATTTCTTATTTCTTTCAATATATGGAAGAATATTGGTACAGTCATTTACTGATGCAATAGAGCTCAGTAGTCGCCAGATCACTGTATCTAATATTCTTATGAGGGCATTAAAGTTGTGAATGTTCCCGTAAAATCTAGTGTCAGTTAGGAGGCTTAGATGTGTTTATGGACGCTACAGATGTTGGCCGCAATTTAAATCGACAATATTAATAAATGTCCCTGAGTACCCAGATAAGGACCAAAATACATAAGATGACACACATTATTTACACAAAGTAAGACAGACCTACCTGATCTTCCTGGCTTGCCCCCTCCCCTTTAGCCAGCAACACACAAATTCACCACCTATGGGAGGACTAAAAAGAGAGAATGTGGAAGCGGAATTTCCGAGTGTCCTGTTAAAAGACCTACTGGCTAGCAGGCTTCCCATAGCTTATTGTAAGGCCATTTTTTTATTTAATTAAGAGATTGTATACCCCGGCAGGTGTGTCTTTTCTCTAAAGGAAATAACAATATATTAAGGTTTATAGCTTACAATCATATCTGAATCCTCATTCACCTATTGAAGAACCTCTTGATGTTGCTTCAGTGGGAGAATGGAGCTTGTTCAGAATAGCTACTTTACTATTTTTGGGTCAAAACTTTGACCTGTTGTGATGTAAAAATGATAGAAATGTGGGATTTTCGTTAAACTGGGTTTAACATCTGATTTCAGTTTTACAGGTTTGAACCATTGAGTGGAATTTGGGACAATGAACTGCCACACAGATGAACCCTGACACATTCAGAGATTAATTGTGGATAAAATGTAAAATTTAGAAAAGTCTAAAGCACAAAATTTATGTGCATGATAATTCCTTATTTCTGGAACATTTAAGATTTTACCTTTAGTTTTCCTTAATGCCCTACATAAAAAGAGATGTTGTTTTCAATAACCACATGTCATTAATAAATTATCAAATAGAATCAGCCCATTTAGAATGATCTATCTACAGTATACAAAGCATTAACTCAAATTACATCATTGAGATTAGACAAACGGATAGACCCATAATATACCAATAACATCACAATTGGGATTAGGATCTTGGTTATATTTAAGCAGTTCTATCGTTCTAGAGGAGGGGATCCTATCTCCCATTAAAGAAATCTTGGACGAAGTGGCCCGTACATTTTTCGGAATTTGTATTGCCTTGTTCATTCGCTGATTTCCATTTTGGGGACACCGGTATGACTACTTTATTATTGAGATGCTACCACTTCATGGCACTTTTATTTACTTACCCGATAATTGTGGCGGATATACTTCATTCTGGACCTGGTGATGTAAAGATTTGGACCCCTTCCTTCTGGGAAGATACTGTGTTAGCTTGGACATCATCTTCTAGGATGCCATGTTTTTTTCCATATTCTGTTACCATGTATTTGTGTGGCATATTTATGCTAATATTTCTATTTTGGATCTGTTTATGACTATTCGTGTCTCAAAAGTACATATATTTGGGCACAGTACTTGTGCTGACTGATCCAAATTGTATATACCTTTTATATGATAACGGAGGGTTTTTCTCCCCTCTGTAATAATGATGTATGGTCACTGGGGACTATTGTGCCCCTATGGATGGGATCCAAATCTGTATATACCTGTATTATGAGAACGGAGGGTCATTCTCCCTCTGTATGTATGATGTACTGGTCCTGGGGACCTTTTGCCCTATGATGTGATCCAAATATCCGAATTACCTGTATATGAGAACGGAGGGGTCATTTCTCCCTGTATGTAGATGTACGGTCACTAGGGGACCTACTTGCCCCTATGGATGTGGAGTCATCCAGAATACTAATAGTAATATCTGAGTTATGGTAATGATTTAGTTACACGTAAGTTATGGGCAATTGTTGCGCCGCTTCCCTCTCTTAAGATGGCCAATAAGGGTTGGGCTGATGTATGCATGTGCACACGCACATATGTTTTTCGTAGAGATTCGGGATGTCGTCGGGGGAGGGTTATACTAGCTGGATCGCGGGAGTCTTTACCACATGACCTGTCTATTCGCGGCTTTCTTTCCTGTTAGCATTACTTCCGGTATCTCCTTCTCTTATGCTGCTGGAGTATATAAGGTGTTATTTAGTTGTTGGTATCTTGCCGGTTGGATAAAGTCCGACTTCACGGACGAAACGGTCCGGCTTTCTCTTTTAACTAGCTCTTTCAAACCTCCTTTTGTATCCTGACCATGCAGACAGTGCTTAGTGGTGAGATCATGCTGGTTATGTTCGGTCATTGGTTTTAGGTGTTCCTTCCTTCTAATCTAGGGGTACTGATAGTGTTAGGGAAGCTAGCCCAGAACATAGGTTTATTACTTATGAACCAAATTACTGTTATATATATATGGTATAAGATACTGTCCTTATTCATTGCTTTATGCATATTTATAGGTCATAGCTATATTGTTATATATGATGTCTGATGCACCACTTTGCAATGTTTGATCTATGTAGTTTTAACATTGGGTATGTTTGGATGAGGTGAATATAGCGGTATATTGTCTGTATGATGCACCTTTGTGATACTGAGGTTTGAAGATGTGTTTTTTTAATGTTTTTGTTACAACATTTTTGACATATCCCAGGTTTGTTTAATAAAGGATATTTTAGATTATATAGTTTGGGTGTTGCCCTGTTTATACCACTTCTGTTCTCTCTTGGTACTAAATAACATCACAATTCCGCATGTTCTATAAAGAAAGGTCCTTACAAAAATAACCAACATATCAACGTATCAAAATTATAACATATTGTATGAAGTTAACGTACAGTGGGCGAGGATGTTTCTGAAACTGGAAGTGCCTGCAATACACTATTATGAATAGGAATGGAATTCTTTTATAAATGCAAGGACTGTCTATAGATTACCCTAAACTTGTGTCTTCCCTCAGAAAATGGATAAACAACCACATCGATCACTGAGATTTCTCTCTGGGATTCCAGAATCTCCATAACTTCAGGATTCCGCTCTTCAAACCCTGTTCCTTTTGATGTACATTCTGACGTCTGGGAAAATGTCCTCATCATAGTGCTGGTGTCACCAATCAGAATCTCCAGACCCCCATGTACTTCTTCCTCCAGCAGTTGTCCATATCCGACCTCTGGTAACTGGAAATCGTACCCATCTGCTCCAAACAATAATCCATAACAGCCATGTCTCCCAGTTGATGTTTTAGTCAATTATTTTTTTTTGGTATCTTTGAAACATTCCAGTGTTTACTCTAACAATAATTGTCCTATGACAGAATCTGGCCATCTGAAACCTCTACGTTACACTTGTTCATGAACCACAAATCTGTGTTATCACTAACACTCCACATCATGGGCAATTGGGTTTAGCATTGTGTTCAATTTGTTTATAATATTGGGATGTACAGTTTTGTGAACAAAACTCCATTGACCATTTCTTTCTGTGACGTTGCTCCACTTCTAGAACTTTCTTGCACAGACACCTTTCTAGTAAACTCAAGCGGTTTTAGAGACCACCCCTTTAACTTGTTTCCCATTAATGATCATCATTGTATCATATGTCTATATTGTAAATGAAATTCTAAAGATCAAGTCCAGTGCTGGCAGACAGAAGGCCTTCTCCACCTGTAGCTCCCACCTGCTGTGGTGTCCATATTTTATGGGACTTTAATCTCCATCTATGTATTCTCCCCGAGAACAATCAGTGGTCTTATCCAAAGTCTTTCTCTTTATATACAGTAGTGTCCTTTGGTTAATCCAGTGTTATAGTCTGAGAAATAGATATCAAAGACGCCCTAAAAAAACCCTATAAATATAAAATGATGTTTTACAACTGTGTACACACTTGCAGATGAATAAAATGTAACTTTTATTCTTATAACATAAGATAAGGCAGGCATGGTACAAAGCACCTGACACGTTTCAGGCAACGTCTTCATCAGAGTTTACATCACCCTCCTGCTCATTGAATACAAAAAAGTAATTAAAAGTTTATTAAAAACAAATCACTTATTATACAAACACACAACATAAAAGCTAAGTAGCGGTGAAATTACAATCATCCATAATATCAGTTTATGTTATATCAATGATTTCACTAATAACAAAGATATAAAGAGATACCACTGATCAGAAATGTCAACCTCAAAAGAGTTACCCTAGAGCAATATGTGCAAAATATTTGTGCAAAATGTGTAATATGGAAATTAGGCTCTCCTCTTTTGGTTAAATTATGAGACGCGGGATAATCAAAGTTAATCATGCGATTGATTTTGATTACTTTATAGATACTATATTTAATAAATTAGATATTTTCATAACAATGAACAGTTTTGTTAAACCCAAATGAGTTTATGTTTCTTAGACTTTTGAAGGGACAGAGCATGATGGCATCTCTGAGTGAGGTGTCAAGAGTCGAAACAGCGTCAGGTGTTCTTCTACCATGCCTGCTTGATCATATGTTATAGGAATAAAAGTTACATTTATACATCTGCTTGAGTGTATCCAGTTCCTTACACAGTTAAAGCTTCTCTATTGTATACATTGTTCACTGCTTTTGCAGTTCTTTCGAAAGAAGGATCCGGTACCATCGATGAGGAGCTCTTGTTTTGGTACTGTTATTTACAATAATTATCTAATTTAGGGCGGTTGTTGTTAACCCTAGAATGCATTGTTCGCTATCCCTCGAATATGTTCGTTTGGCAATCCTAGAATGTATCGTTCGCTTACCCTCAAATGTAGCCTTCAATTTTCGGTAACCCTCAAAAGTATAGTTCGTTTTGGGTAACTTTCTCCATCCAACTGGTGAATGCCCCAGTAATCCAAACTTATCATAATCAATCACACATCTACACATACGGATTCATCACTTGATATTGTCCATCCAGAAGACACCAGGGAGATTTAATAAATGTTCTTATTTAAAAATGGTGCCCAAACCATTAGATGTTACTGTAGCTTTTATTGAATCTCCCTGTACTTCTTTTAAATGTGTTAAAATTCAGTCAACACAGACAGATCTTTTGTATCCTACGTTTACCATGGAGATGGGGCTACCCCTTAACTTTAAAAAGGTGTTTTTAAGTTAATTATGGAGAGTAAGGTTGAATCAAATTGAATTTAAAAGACAACTCCACCCTCTTAATGGAAACTTTTAAAATAATGTCCTATTTAAATATGGTAAGACATCTACCTTGTCCAATAAGAAATGCTCAAGGTACCTCCCGGCGTCCAATCCCTTCTGGCCACCTCATTGCCAGATAGACAATACTAAGAAATAAAAAGAGTAAGGCTGGGTAATCCCTCTTATTGGCAGTTACACCACACACAATGTTTCGGCCGCTAGGCCTTATCAAGAGTTACAGGTGAGTGATAAATACCCCTCTTATACCCTCACACAACACTGCCACCCATAGTCCTTTGTTCACATAACACCCAGGCATATTTATAAAATTTTCGTTAACTTTTCGCGGCCTTTATTCCCGCCATTTTGCAAAAATCACGTTTTCCACGATTTATAAATGGGCAGAAAACAGCCGCGTAAAGTTAACGAATCGTTAACTTTTCATGCCTATCAGAACAGTTACTGCCGCTTCTATAATAAAGTTGCGGAAACTGTTACGCATCGCTAATCTTGACCCTATTACTTCGCCGCTTTGAAGGTGGTGAAAACGGCGAGATTCCCCCCTGGATCGTGGCAGGTGGTCACACCCGCCCCGGAAGCACGCCCAACCGCTTGCGGGTGGTTGTCGCTGCGAAGGTCAGGCAGGGCATACGCCCACCCGCCCTCGTCCCCCCGGTGGCTGCGACCACCCGCCGCCGCCCCTTCCGCCTGCTGGAAAGGGGCCGCAGCAGACGGCCGCAGCTCGAGCCGGGACCCCCCTCCCCGCCCTATCAGGCCCTTGTGGCACTTACAAGTGCCCCTGTGGCCCTAAGGAGGGCCTTGGGGGGCTTAAGGAGTCCCGCAGCTCGAACCCGGACCCCCTGCCTTGTAAGGGCCCTTGCCGCCACTGAGAAGTGCCTTTGGCGGGGGTCAGCAGTCTAACCGGGACCCCAGTGGCGCTCTTAAAAGAGACGTTGGGCGGTGTCTTCTTTCTTCCACCCGGGGGACACTAGCTCTGCTGAGGCCGACAACCCCCGAGAGGTACCCCTGCAAGCGCCGGTGACCTCAACGAGGCCGAGGTTGTCAGCCGCTTCTTTCTTCAGCCATCTACTGCGATGGCATCTGAGTGCACCTCTTTATATAGGTTTGCAGAAAACCCTAATCCGTTTCTGATTTGTCAATTTTTTAATGCTTGGTTTACATGCTTTACATTAACCAATCAGATTTCAGAAAACCCCGTTCTCTACCCCGCCGCCGCGGTGTTGAGGGCGGGTGGACAATGCCCCCAGAAGCGGAGGCACCGGGAGCGATTTTAAAGGACATTATTCTCACCTTCCCTCCGCTCCTCTCTTTGTTCATTACCTTTTTACCAGGTGAGGACCTGAACCCTAGGTCCTCACCCCTGGGTTTGGGTAACTTAAAGCACAGCCTTATGTCCAACGCTGTCTGGTAGGCTCCGCCCCCTCCTCTCCTTGTGTGACGAGGCCAATGAAGGCACGCTGGTTGCAGAGCGTGCCTTCCTATTGACCTCGTCGCCGGCGGGGAGGAGGGGGCGAGCCTACCAAGCAGCGTTGCACTAGGCGTGCTTTAAGTTACGCAACCCAGGGGTGAGGACCTAGCGGTTTCAGGTCCTCACCCTGGGTAAAGGGGTAAAGTCCCTTTGCAGGCGATATTGTACTGCAGTTCGCCGTGAAGGGACTTAAAATTTCCACCGGACATCGCGGCCGCAATACATTGGACATCGCGGAGATGGCGCTGGCCGTTTATAATACGGCGATAGCGCTATTGTGGCCGCGATGTGCGGCGGTATTTTTTGGCCGCTATTTTCGCCCTTTAATAAATGCCCACCAACGTCTTCTCCTATGGCTCCCTCCGTGGTACTTTCCAGAACTTGGCTTTTATCCAAAACACATCCCTCCTCCATTTTCACAGCACATAGTACTTACTTGTGGAGAGAGGGGAATCTTGATTTTCTTACTGATTTTTCTTTTTATTCCCCACTCCACTCCACAGAAAAAACCCACATATAAATACTTGCAGTGTTATTAAAATCATCAGTGAAATAAAACCATATTTACCATAAACATCATATTCCTGACACATTGTTCAAATCTTTTAAAAACTTTAAAAAAACTTTCAGGGAGATTCAATAAAAGTTCTTATCGTTAAATGGTGCTAATTTTGCCCCAACCAATCAAGAACTTATGTAAATTTAAAAGCTACATCTGATTGGTTGGGGCAGCAAATTAGCACCATTTTAAACGATAAGAACTTTTATTGAATAACCCCCTTTGTACAAATTTTACAAGAAACGATAGACACAGTCCTCATTTGAGCCCTTGTGGATTAACTGTCTGTAGATACCAAATCCAGTACGCTTCCCCTTTAAGTAATCTCTTTCTAATCTCCCCCTTCCTGACCTGCTCTATTACCTGCCATCGTAATTGGCTAACCTGTGTCTTGCTCCTTTAAAGTGCCTTGCTACACTTGCTCTTCCTCCCTCCTTATATTTATCCTATGTTCATTAATCCTTTCAGCGCACAGATCACCCTTCTGCCCCTGGCATGTAAGAAACCTTTCACATTCACTCCTGTTCCTTTTCTGGGTGCATCACTTCTTCCCCTCTAGAGATGGTCGAACTATTGTAAAAAGTTTGAAAGTTCGAAAGTTCGAAAACGGACCATTAAAGTCTATGGGAGGCAAATAGTTTCGAAAAGTTCGAGTCAAATCAATTAAAATATTAATGGTAACTTAATGTAATGGCTGTGGGACCTGGGAAATGGTCTGGGGAGCATGTTCCAATATCCGGACTTTCGTAAATCATTTTACTCTCACCTGCGCCTACTATTCGCGTTCGAAACGTTCGAGTCAACAGGACACTTTTACCCTCGTAGTTTTGATGTTCGCACTAAGATACCATGGACATTTCACTCGCGGATTCGATGCTCGCGTATAGGTTCTAATGGACACTTTACTCGTTAGATTCCATGTTCGCCGCCTAGATACCATGGAACATTTCACGTCGGCGGATTCGATGCTCGCTATAGGTTTTATATGGGACACTTTACTCGTAGATTCCATGGTTCTCGCGCTAGATACCATGTACATTTTACTCGGTGGATGTTATACTCGCGTATAGGCTTTAATGGACACTTTAACTAGTAGATTCGCATGTTCTGCCTAGATACCATGGACATTTTAACTCGCCGGATTTCGATAGCTCGCGCGTATAGGTTCTAGTATGGACACTTTACTCGTAGATTCCATGTTCGCGGCAAAAGATCCATGGACATTTTTCACTCGCGGATTCGATGCTCGCGTATAGGTTTTAATGGAACACTTTACTCGTATATTCCATGGTTCGCTCCGCCTAGATACCATGGACATTTACTCGCGATTCGATAGCCGCGTATAGTTCTAATGGCACTGTTACTCTGTAGATTCCATGTTCCGCAGCCTAGATACCAACTATTTACTCGCGGACTTCGATACTCGCGGTATAGGTTTAAATGGACACTTTACTCGATAGATTCCATGTTTCGCTGAACCATGAAAAATACGCAAAAGAATATGCAATAGTAGCATGTACCTACTATACCTCCGGCGCGGACTGTGTCGATGCTCGCGTATAAGGTTCTAATGGACACTTTACTTCGTAGATTCGGGAAGAAGATGCCATACCATGAATTTACTCAGGGTGCGCGTGGTGGCCCAGTACTAAATAGGCGCAATACATGTACGAGCTGTATGGTTCTAATGGACCACTTCCACTCGTAGATTCAATGTTCGCGCCTAGATACCAAGGACATTTTACCTCGGATTCGATGCTCGCGTATAGGTTTCAATGGACCTTTACTCTAGATTCCATGTTCGCGCACCTGATACCATGTGACTTTTACTCGCTCGGGGATTTCGAGCTGTCGCGTTAGGTTCTCAATGGACACTTACTCGTAGATTCCATGTTCGCGCCTAGATACCATGGTACATTTCACTCGCGGATTCGATACTCGCGTAAGTTCTAATGGACATTCTTACTCTATAGATTCCATGTTCGCGCCTAGATACCATGGACATTTTACTCGCGGATTCGATACTCGCGTATAGGTTCTAATGACACTTTACGTACGTGAGATTCCCATGTTCGCGCCTAGATACCATGTACATTTCACACGCGCGATTCGATACTCGCGTATAGGTTTCTAATAGCACTTTCACTCCGTAGATTCCATGTTCGCGCCTAGTATAACCATGGACATTTACTCGGCCGGATTCGATCTCGCGTATAGGTTCTAATGGACACTTTACTCGTAGATTCACTAGTTCGCGCCTAGATACCATGTACATTTCACTCGGGATTCGATACTCGCGTAGGTTCTAATGGACACTTTACTCGTAGATTCGTGTTCGCCCTAGGATACCATGGACATTTTACTCGCGGATTCGATCTCGCGTATAGGTTCTAATGGACACTTTACTCGTAGATTCCATGTTCGCGCCTAGATAACCATGTACATTTCACTCGCGGATTCGATACTCGCGTATGGTTCTAATGGACACTTACTCGAGATTCCATGTCGGCGCTAGATACCATGGACATTTTACTCGCGGATTTCGATGCTCGCGTATAGGTTCTAATCATGGACACTTTACTCGATAGATTCGCATGTTCGCGCCTAGATACCATGGACATTTTACTCGCGGGATATCTGCGATACTCGCGTATAGGTTCTAATGGACACTTTACATCGTAGATTCATGTTCGCGCTAGTATACCATGGTACATTTTACACTGCGATGTCGATACTCGCGTATAGGTTCTAATGGACACTTTACTCGTGAGATTCCATGTTCGCGCCTAGATACCATGTGCATTTCACTCGCGATTCGATACTCGCGTATAGGTTCTAATGGACACTTTACTCGTATGATTCCATTCGGCCCTAATACCATGTACATTTACTCGCGGATTCGATCTCGCCGTATAGTTCTAATGGACACTTTACTCTGTAGATTCCATGTTCGCGCCTAGGTACCATGTACATTTCACCGCGGATTCGATACTCGCGTATAGGTTTCTAATGGACCCTTTACTCTAGATTCTTGTTCGCGCCTAGATAACCATGGACATTTCACTCGGGCATTTCAATACTCGAGTATAGGTTCTAATGGACCCTTTACTCGTAGATGTCCATGGTCGACGCAGACTAACTACGCGGATGGACATTTCACTCGCGGTAATCGATACTCGCTATAGGTTCTAATGGAGCACACTTTACTCGTAGATTCATGTTCCGCCTAGATACCAGTTACATTTCACTCGCGGATTATTCGATACTCGCGTATGGTGTCCTAATGGACACTTTACTCGTAGATTCCATGTTCTGACGTGCCTAGAATAGCCGGGATGTAGCAATTTCACTCGTCGGATATCGATCTCTCTGATAGGTTTCTAATGGAGCACTTTAGTGCTGAACAAATCTCGTAATGGGTCGAAAAAATTTCGCAAAGGGTGAAAAGAACAAGAGGGAAAACGATCCGCCGTAGATAACTGGACCTGGGTTTAGCTTGAAAAAAAAAAAAAATGGAATTGCGGAGAGGCATGGCTCGTAGATAGGTTTGTGTGGGGATAATGACACTTGACTCGGTAATGTTTCTGAGTGTTCGTCTGGGGAAGAGCAAAAGAGGGGAAAGGCGTGGCGCTGAGTTACCATGTAGCATTTCAGACTCGCGTGTATGAAGGATCGAATCGTCGTCAGTATAGGGTGGAATCTAAGGCCACTTTGACTGTCGTAGATTCGGGAATGTTCGCAACCTATAAGATAACCTGGGACACGGCGGAAATGTGTTACTACAGTGTGACTTCGGGGATGCTGACAAGCAGAATTGGGTTTTAATGGACGGGACTTTAAAGCTCGTACGATTCCTATGTAGGTCGCCAAGGGGGGCCTAATACCACAGCGTGGAACTATATTCACTCGGCAGGAAACAGTACATCGTGAGTAGCGTCAAGCAGGTATAGGTTCTAATTGGACGACTTACTCGTAGATGTCGTAATTGTCGGCGAAGGGTGCCTATAGTACTATGGACAGGTTTTACGTCAGCTGGATGTGATGCCGTAGTTTGGAAAGTGCTTCAGCCGTCTGACTGAGGTTTCTCTCCTATCCGGAGGCCTGACTTTAGCTTGGTAGGATTCGATTTCCAGAGGGCCAAAAAAAAAAAGGGACACAGACGGGGGGGCGAAACTAGGCCTAGATGGAGCGCGTATCGGCCATTTCACTCGCGATTCGATACTGGTCGGCGGTATAAGGGAAAATTTAATGGAGCGACCTTTACGCGTAGATTCGAGGTTCGGCGAAGGGAGCCTTGTAGATACTGCATGGACATTTAACTTCGTCTGATTCGATGCTCGGCGTATTTAGGTGCTAATGTACACTTTATCGTCTGGAGATTCGATTTCGGCGTCGGGGGGGGCCTAGATACCATGGGGGACGTATTTTGATCTTCGGCGGGAGTCGCATAGTACTGCAGCGTTATAGTTCTAATGGACACTTTAACTTTGTGGTAGATTCGGAGTGGGTATTTTCTCAACTAAGACCAGTGCTACATACGTCATTGACATTTTAACGGGTGCGGATGGGGCGTATTGGACATTTCGTCTTATAATCCTCTCTTCCCATTGACTTCTATATGCAATCCAGATCTAAATCGAGTCTGGAATAGTGGTGTAGTCATTCCACGCCTTATTCGTTCCCCTACCCAGAAGGCATGGCCTACCTAGTGCAATGGCTAGCGTCTGATGGGGTGGAGTTCTCACCCCGGGCTGTGGTTATATGGGATGACCGGGAATTGGACGGCACCCCGCAATATTAGAGGAGCACACTAGTGCATAATGCGCCAGCCTGCAGGCGAAACTGCGGTGGAAACGCCAGCGAAACGATTGCGGGCCTTGGTAGTGCTTTCTCCTAAAGGTACGCAAAGTGCATTGGCGTTAATGTAATGTTGAGGCGAATCTTACTGTAAAAGTTAATGTTCAGGTAGAAATTTCACAGAGGGAAAGGGGACCAAGGTATCCCCACATAAAATTTCCAAAATATTTAATGTGTCGTATTACAGATTTGTACAAGCTCGTTTTTTTCATAAAACGAGGGACCTCAAAGTATATTTTTAAGTTCAATGTTAGTAAGAAGAGTGAGGTCCACACTTGGCGGCGGGACCCTACAGAGATCGCGGGCGGGACGGGCGGGGGAGGGAAAAGGGTCACGTCGAATTGATGGGGGGTGACGGGGAGCGGGGGTGGGAAGGACAAAAGGGGGGGGGGGGGAAGAAGGGGGAGGGGACGGGTCGCGCGTTGTGTGTACGATCTGTGTGGTGCGTTTTGCGTTTAAAAAAAGAAGGTTCGTTGTGCGGGCATGTGCGTTTTTTGCCTTTTTGTGTTATGGATAACGCATGCGGTGTAATTGCATCCTCAAAAATGGTGTAAATCGCATATCTTACCATAACCGCGAACGGACTCGCAAGAGGAAAGTCGTGCATGGTTTATCGGAAATCGCGGTATTTTTCGTGGGGGCGTTCCTCGGGGGTTGAGACCACGAGGGAGGAGTGATTTCCATTTTAGCAAAATGCGCGAGTGGCTGCAAACGTGAACCGGCAAACTCATGCGTCTAATCAAAAACAACTTCACGAATAACCGTGCGCTAAGTGTGGCTCAAGAGCCCCTAATGTTGAGTTTGAGTGAATGTAACGAAATCCTTAGTTAATGGGGTATGTAATGTTAGTACACAGCGACGAAAAATACTTCACGTAATTTTACATTATTTTTTATTATTGATGATTTTTATTATCTCTTATTATTAAAATTAATTTTTGAATATAGAACATTTTGCAGATAGAGGAATGGTCCCTCCACCAGTCACCCCTCACCAAGACCACAGAGCTAGCCTCCACGTTTCCCTCGGCACAACCCCACCCGCCATCGCCTAGCACGTACGCAAACGGGCCTAGCGCCGCTGGCAAATATGGATAACAAAGCGTCTGAGCGCTTGGGAGAGCTTATACATAGTCGCATGGAAGGCTTGGCATGGAGTAGTCCGGAGAGGCGCATGGAAAAAAGAGGCATGGAACAAGTAGCGCATGAATGACGAGGCACTAGCGCATTGAGAGGCTCATGTGGAGGAGGCTCATGGAGAGTCCGTCAAATGGAAAATAGCCAGGCATGAGGCGCATTGGAGAGGCGCAATAGTAGAGGTGGGCATGGAGAGTTCATGAGGAGGTGGTGCTGCGATGGAAACATAAAAGAGGGGCCGAGGCGGCAGGAGAAGGGCAAAGGCATGGGGAGGCGCTTGAAAGCGCTAAGGCGCATGGGAGAGGTCATTGAGAGGCGATGAAACAGGCAGAGGCGCATGTATAGCCATGGAGAGGCGCTATGGAGATGCGCTTGAAATGGAGCATTGGGGGTGGCAAGGCGCATGGAGATGCGCATGAGAGGTTGGCGATGGAATAGGTGCATGGAGAAAGGGCGCATGAAAGCTATGGCAAGAGGCGGCAGGGATAGGCTCATGCTCTCCTACAGGCTCAAACAGTTTTGCGCGAATAAGACGGCTGCAGTTTAAAATAGCCTAGGTGGGCTGTTTTTTGGGGTTTTTTTAGCACGGCTTATGTTTGTTATTGTTTATAATATTTTTATTTTATTTTAATTATATTGGATTATTGTTATTATTATTGTTTTATTAATAATATAAGGCAGCACGCCAGAAGCGAACAGGTGATTACGTTACTAGAAAAGTTAATTAAACATCTCTGTGTTTTTACTCTTTACAAATGGAGCGTAACCGTGACAACATAATTATCGAGGCTTTCAGGCGCTTAGGGCATAATCTCGTGCCGCTCAGCGTATTACATTTCGTGCAGGATAAGCGGGAAGGAGATAGGGTTTTATAGGAACAGCACCACTGATTGCAGTAGATTCACGCAATTTGACAACATTATTGCCGAGGCCAAGGCAGCACACAACTGACAGTCAAACAGCAAACCGCAACAACTACACCAAGGGCGACTGACTAGCAACATCAGATCGAGACAGTCAGGAAAGCTGCTGGATTGCTGCTAATGGCTCTCCCTGTCAGTTACCAACAAACTACCTAGCAGCACTGACACACGATACAGACAAACAAAACTGCAGGACCCCTAGACTCTCTAACTATGGTCAACACTCAAATTGTGCCAAAGATGGAGCATTATGAGGGGTTATGTCCTTAAAAGGACTTTTTGGGTGCTCACAGGAAGGGTATCCGTAAGGACTGTTGGGTCCAGCTGTTGGTGGATACAGGGGTGGTAACAACAAGTGCTAATAAACCACGCACACTGAATCCACACGCAGAAACTCAAAAAGTCTCTAAAAAAAAAGGCGCAAAATCTCTGCTCAAACGTGCCTACACACGTCGTCAGGGAGGTCTCACTAAACATCTACTCCACACATCTGTTTAATGCCTGGTCGTCGCGGATTGCCGGCGCTGTTGGGGGGTTTTATAGACACCTTGGGACTAGGCAATAGCTCAAATTAGTCTGGCCATTGGGTTATTTTGGAGCATGTGGCAAAAGGAGCTAGGCAAGACATTGTTGTTAAATTCCATGGGAATTTGCAAATGGGTTCGACCTCATTATTACAATCAGCAAGAATCAACGTAACCTGTCTACATCTTGTAATCTGTCAGTGTTCATTTGCTTTCTATAGAAATGAATTTGGGGGGAATATGGAGAACATCTTGCCAATGGCAAAAATCAGAAGAAAACTGCCTTGACCCACACTGACCATAGACTATCCACGCGCTCTCCCACATTGGAGCAACCTTCACACAGGACGATAACCAATTACTATATCCCCACTCCACTCCTGCTCCAAAGGACATTGCCCCTCTAGAGATGGTCGAACTATTGTAAAAGTTTGAAAGTTCGAAAACGGACCCATTAAAGTCTATGGGAGGCAAATAGTTCGAAAAGTTCGAGTCAAATACAATTAAAATATTAATGGTAACTTAATGTAAATGGCTGTGGGACCTGGGAAATGGTCTGGGGAGCATGTTCCAAAATTAGATACCATGTACATTTTACTCGTGGATTCGATGCTCGCGTATAGGTTTTAATGGACACTTTACTTGTAGATTCGATGTTCGCGCCTAGATACCACCAGAAAGCATGGCCACCATGCAATGGCAGCGTCTGATGGTGGAATTTCTCACCCGGCTGGGTTATGATGGGATGCCAATCGGCACCCCCAATATTAAGGAGCACAAACGGTGCATAATGCGCCACCTGCAGGCGAAACTGCGGACGCCACAAACGATTGCGGGGCCTTTAGTGCTTTTCTCCTAAAGGACTCAAAGTGCATGCGTTAATTAGTGTTAGCAAATCTTAATGTAACAGTTAATGTTAGTGATGTTAAAGGACAAGTGCACACGAAAAATTTACAATATTTAATTATAATACAGATTTTGAAAGCTCTTTTTTCATAAACGACTCAAAGTATATTTTTTTCAATGTTAGTAAGAGTGAGGCCACACTGCAACGCACAGGAATCGCGCACCAAATCGCGAGCGTTACCGCACGCGATTGTGTGTACGATTCTTGTGCGTTTTGCGTTTGCGTTTTGCGCATGCGCTTTTGCCTTTTTGCGTTATGGAAACGCATGCGTTAATGCACCAAAAATGGTGAACGCATGCGTTACCAAAACGCGAACGGACGCGCAATCGCATGCGTATCGGAAATCGCGGTAATTTTCGCGTTCCCGTGATTTCCATTTTAGCAAAAATCGCGGGCGCAAACGTGAACGCGAAACGCATGCGCAAACGCACGAATAACGCGCTAGTGTGGCCTAGCCCTTAATGTTAGTATTAGTGAATGTAACTCTTAGTTAATGTTAGTAAATGTTAGTACAAACGAAAAATATTCACAATATTTACATTATTTTTTATTATTATTATTTTTTATTATTACTTATAATTAAAATTAATTTTTTTAATATATAAATTTGCAGATGAGGGAAGGTCACCTCCACCAGCACCCCACCAAGACCACAGGAGCGCCTCCAGTTTCCCCTTCACAACCCCCACCGCCAGCGCCAGCAGGGACCACAGCACGCCAGCGCCGGCTGAAAATATGGATAGGCGTCGGGCGCTTGGAGAGCAGACAGAGGCGCATGGAAGGCCATGGAGAGCAGGGAGAGGCGCATGAGAGTGCATGGAGAGCGCATGGAAACAGGCAGAGGCGCATGGAGAGGCGCATGGAGAGGCGCATGGAGAGGCGCATGGTGAGGCGCATGGAGAGGCGCATGGAGAGGCGCATGGAGAGGCGCATGGAGAGGCGCATGGAGAGGCGCATGGAGAGGCGCATGGAGAGGCGCATGGAAAGCAGGCAGAGGCGCATGGAGAGGTGCATGGAGAGGCGCATGGAAACAGCAGAGGCGCTGGAGAGGCGCATGGGAGGCGCATGGAGAGGCGCATGGAAAGCAGGCAAGGCGCATGGAGAGGCGCATGGAGAGGTGCATGGAGAGGTGCATGGAGAGGCGCATGGAAAGCAGGCAGAGGCGCATGGAGAGGCGCATGCTCTCCATGCACAAAGACATTTTGCGCATTAAGCGCGAAGTTTTAAAAAATAAATAGGTGCTGTTTTGGGGTTTTTTTTAGCACCATGTTGTTTATGTGTTTATATATTTTTTATTATTATTTATTATTATTTTATTATTGTTATTATTATTGTTATTATAATATATAACACCGAAGAAACAGGTGATTACGTTTACTAAAAAAGTTAAATTAAACAAATCTCTGTGTTTTTCTTTACAAATGACATTACTACAAAACATAATTATTCAGGCTTTTCCTTTGGCTTCTCTCCCTCAGAGTATGCTTCGTGCAAGGGAAAGCTGGGAAGGAGATAGGGTTTGTAGGAACAGCACCACTGAGTAGCAGTAGATTCACTGCAATTGACAACATTATTGCGGAGCCAGGCAGGCACACAACTGACAGCAAACAGCAACAGCAACAACTGACACAACTGACAGCAACACACAGATCAGACAGCAAAAGCTGCTGATTGCTGCTAAAGGCAGCACTGTCGTTACACAAACACACAGACACTGACACACAGATACAGAAACAAACAAAAAACAGGACCCTAGACCTCTAACAGGTCTAACACAAAAATTGTCCAAAGGACTTATAGGGGGGTTAGTCCTTAAAAGGACTTTGGGTCTCACAAGGAAGGGTAGTCCTTAAAAGGACTGTTGGGTCTCAAGCTGTGTGAATACAGGGGTGGGTAACAACAAGTGCTAAACCACCACACATGAAATCCACACACAGAAAGCTCAAAAAGCTCAAAAAGCGCAAAAATCTCTCTCCAACTCCTACACTGTCAGGTCTCCACTAAACACACTCTCCAACACACTGTTTAAATGGCGCTGGTCTCATGCCTTTTATACCCTTGGGGCTGGCAATACTCAAATAGCTGCCATTGGGTGATTTTGGACATGTGGGCACTTTTTTTTTAAATTCATTGATTTTCAAATGTTCGACCATTATTAAAATCAGCAAGAAAAAACAAACTAAACCTGTCTACATCTTGTACTGTCAGTGTATTTGCTGTCTATTAAAATGAATTTGGTATGGAGAACATCCTTGCCAATCCAACAGAAGAACAACCTCCTTGACCCACACTGACCATACTTATCCACTCCTCTCCCACATGGACCAACCTTCACAAGGACATAACCAATTACCTATATACACCCTCCACTCCTCTCCCACATGGACCAACCTTCACAAGGACATAACCAATTACCTATATACACCACCTACACCTCCTCTCTCCACATGGACACACCTTCACAAGGACATAACCAATTACTATATACACCCCCACTCACTCTCCCACATGGACCAACTTCACAGGACATAACCATTCCATATATACACCCTCCACTCCTCTTCCACATGGACCACCTTCACAAGGACATAACCAATTCCATATATACACCCTCCACTCCTCTTCCACATGGACCAACCTTCACAAGGACATAACCAATTCCATATATACACCCTCCACCTCCTCTTCCACATGGACCACCTTCACAAGGACATAACCAATTACCTATATACACCCCCACTCCTCTCCCACATGGACCAACCTTCACAAGGACATAACCAATTCCATATACAACACCCTCACTCCTCTTCCACATGGACCAACCTTCACAAGGACATAACCAATTACCTATATACACCCTCCACTCCTCTCCCACATGGACCAACCTTCACAAGGACATAACCAATTACCTATATACACCCCCACTCCTCTCTCCCACATGGACCAACCTTCACAAGGACATAACCAATTACCTATATACACCCTCCACTCCTCTCCCACATGGACCAACCTTCCCAAGGACATAACCAATTACATATATACACCCTCCACTCCTCTCCCACATGGACCAACCTTCACAAGGACATAACCAATTAGATATATACACCTTCCACTCCTCTCCCACATGGACCAACCTTCACAAGGACATAACCAATTACATATATACACCCTCCACTCCTCTCCCACATGGACCAACCTTCACAAGGACATAACCAATTACATATACCACCTCACTCCTCTCCCACATGGACCAACCTTCACAGGACATAACAAATCACATATATACACCAGTGAAACTAGTAAGTGATGATATCCCTGGATATTCCCAGTGCGATGTATAGAAAGCTTCTATTGGCTATTTTTGTTATAAAACCACGTTAACCCTATGTCCCAATGCACCAGGGATAATGCGGCTTTATGATGGAATTAACAACCAATGCACCAAGCCAATTATTGCATTTTAGGATGGAACCTTTAACTCCATTAAATAGCTGGCATTAAAGATTCAGAATGGTTTATACCCAAAACTATGTTTGCTTTTGATTAAAAGTTGTATTTAGATATTCATTTAATAATCAAAACTTACCTCACCCAGGTAAGTTTATATATGTCACGTGTGGGTGGTAGACACCCACTTACTGTATAATTAAGGATACGTATAAAATTTACGCTGCGTTAAAGTCCCTGTAATACCACCTTAAGTTTAGCACTGGTGTAAAACTTAACTAAATGGTGCAGTTCTCTACCATAGTGTAAAACTCACATTAGCCCGATATTAAATCGGTTTTGCGTGGATTTTACATTTATTTTATATATTGATTCTCCCTAAAGATTAAAAGTAAAGAGAACCTACAAATTAATTGTAGAATCCCTGATCTGGAAAATCTTATTTGCTGACTTTTTATTGCCACAGAATATGGTGTTTTTCACGTGTTTTATAGAGTCTTACTACCGCAGATTGAATGGATTTGAAAGCAAAATTTCCCATGTGGTAAAAAAGATTAATCTGAAGTGTGGAATATTTGTGCTCTTCAGCAAAAACATACACGGAGTTTGCCTTCCCCAGTTCTACCACCCTTACAAACCTACTGGGTATAATTTATAACCATACGGAGAGCCTTTTACTGAGAGCTTTCTGGATCTCTCGTTCCTAACACTGTATATTGGGGTTTTAATAACGGTGTCACCATAGTGTATACAAAAGAGATAATTTATTTACATTGGATGACTGTCCCTTAGCTGGAACTGCATATTTAGCAACCAGTATCCCATAATATGTGCAGACAACTGTGAGGTGGGAGATACAGGTGGAGAAGGCTTTCTGTCCTCCCAGTGCTGTAGAGATCCTCAGGATGGAGAGGATGATGCTGATATATGATGTCATGATAAACAACAATGGCATTAGAAGGAAAGATATACTTAATACAGTTTTTGGTATTTCCACATTTACATTTTCTGCACAGGAAATTTTCAAGAAGAGGAGCATAATCACAATAAATATAATCAAGTGATTACACCCACAGAACCCAGGGTAAGTGATGGCAGTTATGACAACCAAAGCGAAAGGAACACCAGTATCCATGACCATATTCTAGAAAATGTGAATGTTTACTGGTCATGATGGTGACATAGTGTATGAATGGCAAATAGCCAGGTATCTGTCATATGACATCACAGTGAGTAAGAAACATTCAGTTCCTGTAAAGAAACCAGAAACACAATATTGAGTAACACAAGCAGAGACAGACATGGTTTTCCAATCTCCCGTAAGTACTAAGTAGGTTGGTCCAACACTTGTAGACAACATGATATCGGTTAGAGAGAGATGACTAAGGAAGAAATACATGGGAGATCTGAGGTTCCGACTTCCAAGATACAAACCAATTATCATGGAGTTTACAGTTAATGTCATAATGTAAATCACAATGCACAGAAAGAAGAAAGAACCTTCAGGGTACGAGAACCAGAAAATCCAAGGAGAGAATTCTGTGATTTGGATCTATTGCAGTTGTTATGTTATTCATTCTGATCCCAAGAAAAGATTCACAGCTATTTATGACAATTTATGTCAACAATATCTGTACAAAACCAACCATAAAGTGAGCATGTAATTAGATACTAGAGACCAATTAATAAGCTTAGAAAGGAAAAAGCTACAGTGAACTATGTAAGATAGCAAGGTGTTTAAGAAAAGGACAGCATTCCTGTGATTCTCAAGGTACACTATTTATACCTATACAGGAATATTGTTCCTATGTTTCTGTATTTATAACTTGTTTATATTTCAATTCTTCCAAAGTTAAAAATAAAATATATCGATGGCTTCATGATAGCGAAAACTCTTAGAAACAATATATTTAGGGGGGGTCTAATTTGGGTCTAACTTTGGGTTTAACTTTGTGATCCCAATCTAATTGGAATCACAGGGATATTGGTGCCTTGCTGAGTGCTCCATCCTTTATACTAGGTGGGTAATTATCTTGCTAAGCTACACTCTCGCTATGTGAGGCATTTTGTTTAAAATAAATCTAAACATAGAATTGTGTAGCACAGTTAACAGACAGATTTTCTATAAATCCAGTTGGATTGATTGCGGGATTTATACAGTATTTGCTGCTGAAAAAAAATAAAAAGTATTTAAAAAGAAAATGTTCTCCTATAAAAGGAAACTACTTGGTTTTCTGCAGCAACTAAGCCAAACAAACTTCTTTTAAATGAATTACCTTTATAGTATTTAGAATCTGCGTCTTCTTATTTTAATATGATTCGCCTCAAATTCAGTTCTTTAAACTAAGCTCATTAAGAACAGAAATTCTATGGATCTTATATAGAAGTGCAAGGCTCAACGATTGTCTGTAAAAACAACAGCAATGATCTACTTGGTTTTATAAGCTTTGAAATTTCCCCTTGTGGATTCCAATCAACAAATCTCAACAACACCATTATTAATGAGGAAAAGAAAACATTCACCATGCAATATTAATATGTCTTTAATAACAACTATCCACAGAGGATGGATCCCCTAGATGATGACATATTGTGTTATCTTTTACAATATTAAAATCACACATGATAAATTCCTGGTAAAAACTATGGAATGACTATTCTTGCAGGATGTTTATTAGGGATGAATTCGAAAGTTTGAAAATTCCATTCAAAATTTGAAAATTCCATTCGAAAGTTTGAAAATTCCATTCAAAAGTTTGAAATTCATTCGAAAGTTTGAAAATATCTTTTTTTTCTATCGAAAATTCGAAAAACTCCAATTGAAATGGATTTTCGGTTCTTCAATAGGTTCTGCAGTTCAATCGGAATGAAATCGCCAGTTTTGTTCAAGACTATTTTTAATTAGCTGTTTTGCTTTATTGCAACCCTCCCACCACCACCAAAAATATGATGTATATAAACAATTTATTTATCAGTTGCAATCTGGGAAAGTAAAAATACCATAAAACATTGAATTAATTGTTACAATAATGGCACATTTTTAGTTCAGACCAAGTAGGAGTAAAAACTATAGACTCAGTTATGATCACTAAAAAACAATTATGGATTATTAATCATCCACAAAACCAGTACTCTTTTAGATATTTATTGTTTAATGGGTTAAAGGAGAACCATAGGTGTAAAAACTACTTTTTTTTAATATAAAATAAAAAAGTATCTGGGGCAGGGGGTAGGATAGGTAATTTCTTTTTTCCCAATATAATTTCTATGAGGAATGGCAGGATGAAGAAAAACTGCTCCTGCCAGTCTTCCTGAGTGCTTCAGCACTATATTTAATATGGGAAGGCCCAAGGCCATACCCTGGCATATAAAAACTGTGTGTGCTGTAGCTCTAACAAAACAAATTGGTAGTTGTCCTTTAAAATCTACACTTCCCAATATAATACAGGTTTAGCATGGGTTTTACACACTTTACGGGCAATTCCTGATACTTTTTCATATATGTTTGGCATTGCAGCGGGAAATTTATCGAGCATTCCATCGCCCTATTAAAGGCTTACAAAGCTTCGCTCCATACTTTACTGCAGTAAGTGTTGCAAAGTGTTTAGAAGTCTATTAATAATTTTCGTCCAAGTATGAAGACTTTTTATCCCACAAAAAGAGGATTCTGAACATTGACATACATGTAAAACCAGCTAATAAAGATATTAAGCCCTGTACTCGTGTTATATTAATGTCAGCAAGGAGCGACCAATGACTGCCAATGGCTGACCATCTTACATATGTGGTGACTCACATCTGCATTATTGATTATTGATCTGCCATGATGATGACAAAAATGCCGTAAGAAGGAAAATATCCCTAGACATAGGAAGTATACATCCACACTGAGTGCCACTTGAAATGTTGTTCTCCACCCAAGTGGGTCATGTGTTCAAGTACTGAAAGCTGGAAGAGTTAGTCCCAAGAAACCAACAACAGAGCAGCAGGGACTTCTCATAAAAGGCAGGTACTGGTATAAAGACAAAGGTTGAAGATTACGTCTCCTGAGAAGGTGAAATGTTACTAAGGATAAAAAGGTGAAATGTTACTAGGATAAAAAGGTGATGGTACTAAGGATAAAAGGTGAAAAGTTACTAAGGATAAAAAGGTGAAAAGTTACTAAGGATAAAAAGGTGAAATGTTACTAAGGATAAAAAGGTGAAAAGTTACTGAGGATAAAAGGTGAAAAGTTACTGAGGATAAAAAGGTTGAAAAGTTACTAAGGATAAAAAGGTGAAATGTTACTAAGGATAAAAAGGTGAAAAGTTACTAAGGATAAAAAGGTAAAATGTTACTAAGGATAAAAAGGTTAAAAGTTACTGAGGATAAAAAGGTGAAAAGTTACTAAGGATAAAAAAGTGAAATGTTACTAAGGTAAAAAGGTGAAAAGTTACTAAGGATAAAAAGGTAAAATGTTACTAAGGTAAAAAGGTAAATGTTACTAAGGATAAAAAGTGAAAAGTTCTACAAGGATAAAAAGGGTGAAAAGTTACTAAGGATAAAAGGTGAAATGTTACAAGGAATAAAAAGGTGAAAAGTTACTAAGGATAAAAAGGTGAAAAGTACTAAGGATAAAAAGGTGAAATGTTACTAAGGATAAAAAGTTGAAAAGTTACTAAGGATAAAAGGTGAATGTTACTAAGGATAAAAAAGGTGAAATGTTACTAAGGAAAAAAAGGTAAAAAGTTACTAAGGATAAAAAGGTGAAAAGTACTAAGGATAAAAAGGTGAAGTTACTAGGATAAAAAGGTAAAATGTTACTAAGGATAAAAGGTGAAATGTTACTAAGGATAAAAAGGTAAATGTTACTAAGGATAAAAGGTGAAATGTTACTAAGGATAAAAGGTGAAAAGTTACTAAGGATAAAAGGTGAAAAGTTACTAAGGTAAAAGGTGAAATGTTACTAAGGATAAAAAGTTGAAAAGTTACTAAGGATAAAAAGGTAAATGTTACTAAGGATAAAAGGTGAAATGTTACTAAGGATAAAAAGGTAAAAGTTACTAGGATAAAAAGGTAAAAGTTACTAAGGATAAAAAGGTGAAAAGTTAGGAGCCAGCAGAATAAAGAAAACCTTAAAGTGGATTGCTGGATTAAAATAATTTGGCCATGGTATTGAACTAATTGCTTTAATGTATCCAGAGAGAAGGCAGGCTTTGCAATACAATGGTAATCTAAAATGAAGCAATTTAATTAAATGTGCACTAGGCTTCATTTTTGTGTGTAACAATCGTAAGATTGTTGGCCAATGGGTTGGTCTTTGAGCTTCATTGGTCTTCATAGAGCAAAATCTGCTTTTCCCTGTCTCACGAACCTTCTCTGACAGTTTTCCTTGCTTCCAGTGCAGCAACTTCAAGGGCCACAACTGGTGACCACCCACAGTGCAGTTCCTCTTACCCAGTCCTTTTATTACCTTACTATAAAATTATAAGATCTAAAAAGTTTTTATCACCTTCCCCCTAGAAGAGCAGCACATTAAAGGAGCATGGTTTCATGGTTAACCAGAGGGCTGGCAATTTTTATTTTCCTTCCTAGGCACATTAAAATAAATTAACCATTTATGTCTGTGACTTCTACAATTACAAGCCTTAAGCTTCGTACACACGTACGATTGTGGCACAGACCCAGGACCCTGAGTGTGTCGATGCGGTGACGTATGGCCATTCTGGCCGATAATCGCACGGTGTATGCGTTTGGTTGGGGGTCGTTTTTTTATTTACTTACCTGGCTGGTGCTCCACTCGCAGATCCTGCTCTGCTCTCAGGTGCGCTGTCCCGACCAAGCGGCTATCTACGGCTATGCGCATCAATACAAAGATAGGCACGTGATCAGGACAGAGCCTCGACAGCAGAGCAGGAGCTGCGAATGGAGCACGGGTAAGTTAAGTGTTTTAGTGTCAATGGTGCAGTGGGGGAGTCAGTGACTAACAGTCAGGTGTTTCTTCGGTGTTCTCCCCGCTGCACCGTTATGTATTGAAATATACTGAATACATTTTGCATATTGCACCTGGCTGAGAAGTTGTCCCTTGTTTGGCCATTTGGATGACTTAAAGGACACTAAAACTCTCATATTAGTACATTGCTATTTTAACCTTATTTTATTTCAAACTTTTGAACAATTTTTCCCACTGGTTTTAATGGGTCCGATTTCATTTTTTAAACTATCCAGAAGTTTGAAATTTCGGAAATGGAAAATCCGGCCATCTCTAGTAGTACAGTAATTAAACAACTAGTAATTATAAAACTTGTAGATTTCAATTTATTAGAACACAACACCTCCTTCACTTATACAATACCATTAGCAGTAGACTATATACCAAGAGGCGCAAGATAAAAATCCCATCTAAATGTCACGTTAACAATTTTATCAACCGGTAGCGTGACTTGCAAACAGAATTTTCAAAGGCTACACGGAGTCACCCACCCATCCACCACAATGCAATTTAATTTTGTGGTTGCAGCACCTTGGCATCGGAAATTTATTTCCAGCTAAATAGCTGCCATGAAAATCACGTATGTTTTCCCCATCTTTCATGTGTGTTCTTTTTTCTCTATCTTCCCCCTGGGCCATAATGGTCTCTTTGTTTGGAGAAAGGGCTGACAAGGGTCTACCAGTTTATGGTGGGCAGAGAGATGAATCCTCAATTCACAACCAACGCTTAATCATAATTCACGGTTTTCCCACAACGTCTATTATTTAAGATGGTAGAACATGTTTGCATAGACCAATGATACATTCCAACAAATGCCCACTGTTGGACACTTCAATGTCTATATGGGAGACCACATGACCAAGGCTGGACCAATATTTTGTAAAATTCTGCAAATTTTCCTAAATAAAATCAAAAAATAGCTTTAAATACTGCATAATGGTACAAGACCTCAGAAGCACCCCAAAATCTATTTCTTCTTATATGTTTTAATGATTGTAGAGGATGGTCTGGCCGATTGGTGGTGAGTTTATCCAGTGGTACGGGGAACATGGACTATTGCTTTGCTGTCTGAGCTCTCCCCAAATAGCCTTTTTAAATAAAGTAGATCTGAGATTTCTGGGAATGGGCTGGTTTCTCAGATTTGTGCATCAAGAAAGAAATAATCTATGGTTATAGAACAATAAATAATTGACAACGTCCGGTAGGCTTGTTTAAATAAAAAATGTCATGCCAACTAAAGGGTAACTAGATTGTTTGATAGAATATGACACCCTTGACAAGCCAATAACACTACTCCGACCAGAAGTTGGACTGCATAAGTTTATCAATAGGGATGCTTTTAAAACTCTTTCCTATTCCTGTTATGTGGATTGTTGCTCTTGTAGAATTATGTGTTTGTTCTAAAAGATCATTTGTTTAGCCTGAACAAGGTTCACATGGATCAAAATGTCACATGTTCAAATAAACACTTTTCTGCTCAATACTGGAGTGCGCTATGAATCTGTTCCAATTTGTACATGGTGCCAGTGGCTATGGCATTGTAGCAGCACCCAGCAGAAGATATACCCTGAGATAGAAGAGTGTGGAGTGTTAACCTTTTGATATCTTGGGATAAAAGATCAGACCAAGCAGTCATTGAATGTTCATTGTATATAATGCTAGAGGAGGGTTTTGGAGCGAGAACAGAACTGGGAAAAGAATCAATCAATGTATTAAAATTGTTTCATGTCATATTGTTTTACACGATGTTGGTAGAAACACAGATCATAACATCCAACGCTTCATCTCCTTCATATGATTTTAGTTTGTCTAGTTTTTCTTTTGTTTTAAAAAATCATACAAATTTCCACAATTAACATATATTTTTAAAGAAAAACATTAACAGGGAGGTTCAATAAAAGTTCTTATCGTTTAAATGGTGCTAATTTTGCCCCAACCAATCAGATCTTTTTAACATTTGAAAGCTAACATTGATTGGCTGGGGCAAAATTAGCACCATTTTTAACTATAAGAACTTTTATGAATCTCCCTATATGTTATTAACCCAACGGAAGCCAATTGAATGATCGGTGAAGCGTTTAATATTACAAATGGAGTCCAGCTGAATTTGACTTTTTATTATAATTATCATTGTTATTCTATACTATATATTCTATATGAAGGAATAACTAAATCTGTCAAAGACAAATCTAGCTTTCTTTGTTTGGATAACACATTTTTGCCTTCAAATGTTTTGAACAATCCAGAAGAAGGAAAACGGAGCCCCAAATACCCCATAAAGATAACAGACGTGGCAGGTTAAATGTAACCGGCGAGTTTTCTGCCAAGTACATCAAAACCAGACATATGCGAGTAACCCACATTTCCTGTCCAGGAGATCCCCCAAATTAAAACAGCACTTTCTAGGTTTTTGTAAACACTTCTAAATCTAATCTGCTCTTTCAAAATGCGATGCCACGGACTTGCTAAAATTCAGACTTAAATACATCAAGACTTAGAAGATTCAGGCCACACCTCATATTTTGTGCCCTGATTGACACTTCACCAAAAGTTTTATTTTTTCGACACCCTCATTTCACTGGTTGCTCTACTAATGTGACTCTGTATCTTAAAGAGGGATCTTTGTACTATATTTTGTCTTTGCTTATTTGGAATCCCCAGTTTACAGGTCCTTTTCCTCAGGTGTAGCGGTAACGTCACATCAATTCCCTTTTTTTGTGACACTTGACCAGAACATGTTCTGGCCACAACAGTAGACTTAAGGCAAGTCCACAACAAAAAAACTTTGTTGAAAACTGTAGATTACCCCACCAGATCCCAAAAGTTCTGAAGCTCTTTGGAAACTCTGTATATTGTGAAAGTGGGGTTGGGGGGATAATCTACAGTTTGCAACAAAGTTTTTTTTTTGGTGGCAGCCTTTTAAATAGTTACTAGCACTGGGGTGGAACCAATAATTAAAGTTACACACACACCACAATTCTATACCGACCCTTCACTCCCACAAACAGTTAACTCTGGTGCTATAAAACTTTAAGTTTCCATGTTGGTGCCTCAGGATTGGAAATCAAATATATTTGTTGTATTCAGTTAGTTAGTCATTTGACTGGCTTTCTCAATTTAAAATGACTGTTGGCAATTTACCCTGGAAAGTCCCAATTAGTAATTACAGCCAGGGTGTTAGGGACCTCCTGAATGAAAGGTTGTGATGCATGAGGCTAAGGTGTTATCGAAACTGCCCGGGTAGGTGTCAAAACGCATTGTACATGGCAGACAGTTGGTGTCGACCCCCCACCCCACCTCTATTTGCTTGGTTTCTTCATTTTCACATAATTGGCCTCCTTGACACTCTCTTGAACCATTAGAACAAACAAGAAAAGAGATGATCAGGCATAAGCATTGGATGAGAGGCCTCTTCCCTCCTTGTTAAAACCAGCAGCCAGGTGATAGCCTTTAATACTAATCCAATACAAGGTCAGGAAGACAACCTTCCCAAGAAAAAAAGCAGGGAGTGTCAGCCCAGATAAATGACCCAAGGTTAAACTGTTAGGACCTTCCTACTGGAGTTACCTTGACGTGGTTGAAGGCTTTTCACTTTTATGCTAAAAATGTAACTAAACCCCCATGTTTATTGTTGCACTAGCATAGATATTATGGTATATGGGCCCAGGAATGTGCATTGATCATCTCTTTTCTTGTTTTGTTCTAATGTTTTGGTCAGATCAGTAGCACTTCCACTATTTGTTATAAAGTGATTTTGCCACAGGAGCTCCCACAGCCCCCCTTTTGTACCTCTCTTGAACCGTCATGCTCCTTTCCAACAGATTCTTGTACAATCATTCTGAATTGAGAAAGTCAGTCGGATGACTATCAAAACGTCTTCAAGAACTAAACTTGTAGTCCAGCTGATCTAACTCAATACAACAGATATACCATGACCTGATGAATGGGAACCTTCACAAGGATGCTAAAACCGATATTCAAAAAAAGTCATATACAGCACATGGTAATTCAGACCTGTAAGTTAACATCAGTGGTGTAGAAGATACAGTAAAAGTTTTTTGGGGGACCATATTCTGGATTATATCCACAGAAAGGGAAAGCCACGTGGATGATCAGTGGAATGTTTTCTATTACTGAAACATGTACAGCTGAATTGTAGTTATAATTATTATTATAATTCATATTTTTGTTTGAACATCACATAAAACATAACAGATATGAAAGGTTTCTTGGTGAGAAAATAAATGAAATAAAAAAATAAAAATAAAGTGCAAACACAGCACTCCTAAATATGTAAATCTGTAATCTCTAATACTAAATAAATAATAATAATAATAGAATAATATAATAATAAATAATAATAATATTACTACTAATAACATTATTAATAAAATATATTTTTAATAATATAATAATAATAATATAATAATAATAATAATAATATATTTTTTACCTCAATACATCCTACATAATAATAATCATAATAATCATATATATAATCCTATATATTGAAAGTGTAGTAGATGTTTGGTTACAAATAAACACACTGCTATAAGTGTCTATGTGTTTCTAATTATCTGGTAATAAAAGGAGAGAATTCAGGTACAGTACACTGTCAGTTTTGTAGGTACGTTCTGGTAGATACCAGTTAGACTGACATTATATCAGATACAATAGATCTGGTGTGTATGTTACTGTTATCTGGTAATAAAAGGAGAGAATTCAGGTACAGTACACTGTCAGT
>CM033471.1:270086951-270120646 GCA_019447015.1 Hymenochirus boettgeri | reverse complement strand
TTGTTTATATATTTTTATTATTATTTTATTATTATTTTATTATTGTTATTATTATTGTTATTATTAATATATAAGCACCGAAGAAACAGGTGATTACGTTTACTAAAAAAGTTAAATTAAACAAATCTCTGTGTTTTATCTTTACAAATGACATTAACTACAAACATAATTATTCAGGCTTTTCCCTTTGGCTTCTCTCCCTCAGAGTATGCTTCGTGCAAGGGAAAGCTGGGAAGGAGATAGGGTTTGTAGGAACAGCACCACTGAGTAGCAGTAGATTCACTGCAATTTGACAACATTATTGCGGAGCCAGGCAGGCACACAACTGACAGCAAACAGCAAACAGCAACAACTGACACAACTGACAGCAAACAGCAGATCAGACAGCAAAAGCTGCTGATTGCTGCTAAAGGCAGCACTGTCAGTTACACAAACACACAGACACTGACACACAGATACAGAAACAAACAAAAAAACAGGACACGTAGACCTCTAAAAGGTCTAACACAAAATTTGTCCAAAGTACTTATAGGGGGGGTTAGTCCTTAAAAGGACTTTTGGGTCTCACAAGGGTAGTTCTTAAAAGGACTGTTGGGTCTCAAGATGTGTGAATACAGGGGTGGTTAACTACAAGAGCTAAACCACCACACTGAAATCCACACACAGAAAGCTCAAAAAGCACAAACATTTTTCTCCAACTCCTACACTGTCAGGTCTCCACTAAACACACTCCAACACACTGACAAAATGGCGCTGGTCGCATTGCTTTTTATACCCAGGGGGCTGGCAATGCTCAAATTAGCTGCCATTGGGGGATTTTGGACATGTGGGCACTTTTTTTTTTTAATTCGATGATTTATCGACCGTTCGACCGTTCGAACATTCGATAAATCATCGAAAGTCCGGGAAATATCAAAAGTCTGAGATAGTTCGAGAAGTCCGGGTCCGTCCGGAACTCGAAAGTTCAGCTCGAACTCAGGTTCGAGTTCTATGCCATCCCTAGTTAGGGGTGGGCGCAGGGGTAGCCTACATTATATCAAAATATTTTTACGCTAGGTGGAATTGCAGCAACGTATAGATCTGGATGGTGGGAGGGAGGGAGGGGAGAAAGAAATTCCCTTGCGCATGTCACACTACCTCCCAGAGGCGACAGAATGGCCTCCATCTATGTTACATGTAACTGTTTAGCAGACTTATGGGTAGTGTTATAAGGTTGGACTAGATGGACGGTTATCCCTTTAAACACCTCATTACTATTTATTTAGTAACTGTTTACAGACTTATGTAAGGTAATAGGTTGGACTAAAAATGGACGTCATGTCGTAATACCACCCGCCAATACTATGTTACTAGTAACGTTATACAACATTACGGGTAGGTATAAAGGTTTGGACTATATGGACCTAATGTCTTTATACAACCTCCAATACTATGTTACTATGTAACTGTATACAGGACATTATGGGTAGGGTATAAAGGTTGGAAAGATGGATAGATGTCCTTTATACACCCTCCAATACTAATGTTACTATGTAAGCTGTTATAACAGACATTATAGGTAGGGTATAAGTTGGACTATATATGGACCTATGTCTTTATTCAACCTCTCAATACTATTTTATTATATAATTAAAACTTTGACAGACATCATGGTTTGGTATCAAGGTTGGACTAGATGGACATGTGTCTTTATCAACCTCAATGACTATGTACTATGTACTGTTATAACAGACATTATTGGTAGGGTATAAGTTGGACTAGTTGTATGATGTCTTTTATACAACCTCAAGACTAGTTTCTTTAAAATGTTAGACAGAACAATATGGGTAGGGTATAAAGGTTGTACTTATGGACCTATGTCTGTATACACCTCTCCATTACTATCATTACTATGTACTGTAACCTTGTTAGACAGACATTTATGGGGTATGGTATCAAGGTTTGGAATAGATGGATATATGGTCCTTTATACAACCTCCATACTATGTTACTATTAACTGTTAGAACAGACTTATGGGTAGGGTATAAAGGATGGGACTAGATGGCCTTATGTCTTTATACAACCTCCAATACTATTTACTATGTAACTGTTAGACAGGCACAAGTGTAAGGGATAAATGTTGGACTAATCGACTTTGTCCTTTCAACCTCCATTATACTGCTGTTGTCATATTCCTAGTGCACAACTTTCTATGTTTCTATTTTGAGAAATTATTTTCCGAAATGTAAATGTAATTGTATTATGTCTTTCTGAATTTCACCTCAATTGTAGATCATAAACGTATCACTCTTATGAGGATGAATTATCTTACTAGATCATATCCTTCACCTGCCTGCAGTATGGTAATTTAAAAGTGACTCTTTTTATAAGTGCACCCATAGTTGGACTCTCCTGTCAATCCTCCATAATGGCTGGTATGTTGTTCAACCCTCGATTCCACAATAGGAGCAATAGTAAATTACCCAAACCCTCGATTTCGAATATTAGAAAATGGGATGTTGAAACCAAAAAATTGCGCGTGAAATAAGATTTTTAAAAATACGTTTTGTTTATATGTAAACCTGTTCCTGGGTGCGGGTGGGTGCGTGTAACAAACCTCTTTCTTCATGCGTCAAGCATTTTACCCTTTGCATTAACTTACTATTGCTGTTGTACCTTAAATTTTAGAATTGGAACATTTGATCTTTTAGCTCCAGGCCCTTTGAGACTCTATTGGTCCATTCTCGAATTTGATTTTTTTCCTCGTAATCAGAGCAAAAATTTGGGAACGGAACAACCGTTTTTTGAACATCTCGATCTACCAATGGGAGGGAACAATCATTTCATCATAATGGTTCCAACCTTAGGATTGGGAGGGAAGCCATTTTGTATACATATGCCATTTCTTCCCACAATAATTTTGCCTCAAATGCAATTGTAGTATAAACGTTTTTTTAAATGTTGGTCGGCCAGCAATATTTTCTATACAAAAAGTAGTTTTGTGTAGAAATATAAACTGCGTTTTACAAACAATTCCGCAAAAAAATTTTGGCTAGGCATTGGTTCCTTGTTTTGCATTTTTTATTTACAAAAAACAACCCAATACTTTATTTTATTGTTTAATGAATGAAAATGGGTTTCATGTGACAACAATCATTTAGTAACTGTCGAAATATTCATTTTTGTATTAAACATATTTTAAATACTTACAAGACAATCCACCAAACCAATGATCAACAAGAATGATAGAACAAACCCTTGATTGGTTAAAGACAGAATTTTTGCTGGTGGTTATACCGTATATTGGATGGTCAGGGGTGGTAATTCCGGACTATTCTTTACATTGCCTGTTGTGGTGTGTCCCTTTCAATACAGTTGAATGGTCCCTACTTTATTAAATATGGAAGAAGTAAAATGGTACTCTGCATATTATTTATGGCCACATTTAACAATGAATTAAGATTCTAGTTTGAATGCGATGTACGTCTGTCTGGCTGTATTTGCTAAGTTTGTAATGGTAGCAGTTAATGTTTTCTTGGAAATGTTTCTTGGGGTGCTAAGTTGATAAATGTAAGTTAATATTTGGGATATTGTAATTTTTAAAAAGATTCAGTATTAATTGTTGATTTTATTTAGCGCCAACATCTTCCATATCACTTTACAATTACCCGTATACATTCACACCAGTGCCCTTCCCCGAAGACTTACCATCTACTCACACTCATGTACACAAACAACCTATAAGACCTTATGCTTTATGCTTGGGGGGCAACCGGAGTGCTGGAGAAACCCACCAAGCACGGGGAGATCATACAAAACTCCTGCAGAGTATCCAAGTGTGGAATACCTCAGGGACTTCAGCGCTGCAAGCCACTGAGCCACCAGGCTGCCCATAGAATATGTCTGGTCTTTTATACTCGTTGTTTCTTTGAGTTGTTATCCAACTGTTCAAGCAATCGACATGACCACAGAAATCGAATCAAATGTCAGTGCAATTCATGCTTTTATACCCGATATTATTCCTCGATGGATTCAAGGTTTGTGATCGACAAGTTATTTTGAGACCTAAGAAGAAGTAGATTGTGAGATGGCACCATGAGTCCTCTCCGCCACCAATAAACTATTCAGGATTCAATAAAAGTTCTTATCGTTAAAAATGGTGCTAATTTTTTGCCCCCACCAATCACGTTACTTTCAAATGTTAAATAAGACTGATTGGTTTGGTCATAAATGATGCACCATTTTTAACGATAAGAACTTATTTTTTACTCTCTTGTTTTTTTTGTTCCCCTTAGGTATTTCGGTAACACCCTTAAATCCACTAGACGTCACGTGGAGCTCACTAAAAGCATTAAAATAACTACTTTGTTTTCTACTGAAACTTTCCTAATTTGTTTGTTTTGATACAATTGGTTCCCTAAGGTTTGCTAATTATCCCAACAATCTGAGAAGATTCCCAATAGATCTAACTGCCAAGTACAGTATGTTACTGATATAGGTAATAAAAAGAGATCAGCTCAACACCCCACCCCCGTCTACACCGTCAGTATTAAGGGATCATTCTGGGAGATGGAAATCATACTGGAAATATTATTGTAGATTTGTCTTCATCGCCTAAGAATATTTGTGTTTCCATAACAGCTCGGAAAGCATGCAATAATAGGAACCGTTCGAAGGTAATGTCAATTGCCTCCTAAAATATGTAGTTGGTGGTTTTGAATCGGGATTTATTCATCCGGGAAGGTGTTTGTCCTAACAGGGGCCATAAATGCAAGATTTTCAGGGATATTCATAAAAGTTCTTATCGGTTACAATGGTTCTATTTTGCCCCAACCATCAGAATCATGTAACATTTGAGAAGCTACATCTGATTTGGTTGGGGCCAAAATTAGCACATTTTTAAACTATAAGAACTTTTATTGAATAACCCCCTTATTGTACGATTCCCGGGATAATCTGATTCGTATGACAATTGGTTTGTGTGTAGTGATATGAGCAAGACAGATTTGCAACAATTTCATAGATTGTCTGTAGAAAAAATTGATGTTCTTTCTATAATTCTTTAAGTTTAAAGGGCAACTAGACTTTAAAGGAGGGCACCTAAAATTGTCTTATCTTAATCTAGAAATTAAATAACATGAAGTAGAAACCTTCTCTGAGGTGTGTGTATTGCTGCAATGCCTTCAATACAGTACTAATTGCTTAGGCGGTATCCTACCCTACCTCCCGACGCATCCTGGTCAGTTCAACTATAGTGTGCCGCACTATAATGCGTGCTATATTTGCCCTGCACCAGGAGTGGTCAGGGAATTTTCAGTGCGGGCCACGGTGGATTGTGCCAAAGGAAAGTGAGGAATGGATTGAAGAACAGGAAGTAATGCATAGCTCCTTTAATCAGCATTAAAGGTATAGTTTTCATTTTCCAGTAAACTATTCTTTTAACCAACGCCTCTTCCATCTGACTGACATTCATGAAGTCAGGTCAGGCTTCAATTAATTGATTGGTCCAACCGGAGAGGGAATTCCAACATTTCCCAATTAATATCATAGTTTATGCTAATAATGCATTAATTGCAGCTGTATGTAAGATGGTTAAGAATTAATTTCAGTTTTATTTTCGCGTGGAGTTTAATTTATCTGTGAATGATTTCAATATGAAGAATCTCTCTAATCCCCCTGGAGGTGTATAACCATTTTATTGGCTGTGGAGTGATTATGTTGTTTTAAACTTTTCCTTTATGTGTTTAATTATTGGATTTGAGAATTTACCCACGCCTGATTTCTAGATCAAGTATCTAGAAGTTAATTTATTTTATTTAGTGAATTCATGATCAAAGTAGCCAACCATTGACCTCCTGAAAAGATGTCCATTAGCACAGGAAATGTTGTGACATTGCATCCATACATTTTGGATATGTTCATAATCACAAAACAAACACAACAACACAAGGAAATAGGATTAAGTGATTAAAACAAAGAAATAGGGCGGGAGGGGTGGTATGTATATAAAATGGAACATTAAAGAGGTGGAACTCTGCCAAGTAGAGGCAAATTTAATTGGAATATGACTATAGATAATGGAGAAATATGGATGGGAGTTGGTGTTTAATTTGGGTGTGAGTTTGGATTGAGGCGTAATAGTCAAATCTTTTAAGAAGCGGGAGCGCGAGTTTTCCTGAAATTTTGCCAGGCCTGCTCTTATAAATGGAAAGTGGCCCAGCTGACCTGGCATCTAGTTGAAGACTAGAGATGAAATAGAACTTGACACCTGAACCCTATTTCGAGCCGAACTATTCGAATTCAACAACAAATTCGGACTTCTCAACTATCCCCGGACCCGATTTTCGATATGTTTGGACTTTCGATATATATTGCTGTTCGAACGAACACCGTTCGAATTTGGTCGAGGAAAATGCCTATTATACCGATACCCTACATCGAATCCGCATTAGGGTCCCTTAAACCTATACCGAGTATCGAATCCACAGTAAAATTCCATGGTATCTAGGCGCGACGCGAGCATTCGAATCCGCTAGTAAGTGTCATTAAAACCCTATACGCGAGCACTCGAATCCGAATCCGCGAGTAAATTTTCCATGGGATCTAGCGTGACATCGAATCTACGAGTAAGTGTCATTAAACCTATAAACGCAAGCCTCGAATATCCGCGAGTAAAATGTACATGTATCCTAGGCGTTAACAAGCTTCGAAATTAGCGCGGTGAGAGTAAAATTGATGGAAATGTTCCCCAGAAAACCATTTCCTTCCAGGTCCCACAGCCATTTACATTAAGTTACCATTGATATGTTATTGTATTTCATTAGAACTTTTTGAACTATTTTGACTCCCATTGACTAATGGGTCCGTTGTTCAAACTTTCCATTAGTTTCGCAAGTTCGAAAAACGGACTGAACGGACTATAAATCAAGTCAGGATTTCTGTCTTTTTCTAGCCCTAAGTTTGGAATGTTTGGGTTTTAAACTTACTCAGTCAGGGAAAGGAGCAGAGCAAAATACATTTAATCGTTAAATAGATTGTTTGGCATAATAGACCATAGAACACTAGGAAACAGAATATATGCCCTCGCAATAGTGGCACTATTGGAGAATGCATTGCCAGGGCTTTGCTAAGAGCAATTCGTCATGGTGACCCTCACCCTGCAGGCTCTGTTACTACTGTTATTTCTATAAGTGTAGTATAGTCAATAAGTGTAATAAGTAGGTAAACTATTAAAGGGGATGCAGAATGGGATGGCAATCTTTAAACGTTGCAGATTTAAAAGCAATTATTAGGATATTCTGGTAAATTGAAAGCAATATCCTAGAATTCTGTGACTGATTAAAACAATCTTGTTGATCCCTTTGACGACTTGAGCACCGAACATATATAACTACATAAGGCCAAAAGTTAGCACTAATTACAACAACCATGCTTCAATGTAAATACCAACCAGCCTGTCAGCATGTAGAATTTTAATATGTATTTGTGTTTAATGGAAAAAAGTTAACACTGGTTTGCAGATCTGCTGGTCAATAGGGAGAACACTTAAAGGGCAACTAAAGCCACAGAACCACACCTGACCAGACGGCAGAACACTTTAATATAAAACCAGTAATCTTTGTCTTACCTCTCATTTTTGGATATACAGGCACTGGGAAATTTACCTAAATACCATATGGTTGTACTTTACTTCCAGCATTCTAGTATCACAAACTTTTGGTCAAGTGACATTATGTGCTGCACATCTCGTCCTCAGCTATGACAAGAAACTGTTACGTTGGTCCCCACAAAACCCAATTATAATCTCTACCATCCTTTTACAGGACAGATAAAGCAAGGAAGCCATGTGCTGAGGATTAGGAGGTGTTGTCCTGCACTGCAAATACACACAGAACTTCATCCGTTCTTAACAGGCTTACAATTACTTTAATACAATTTCTGAAGTGGCATGTTTATGAGCTTATTGGTGTTTTTTTAGGATGGTTGTTTTCAAGATTATGGAGCATAAAATTGGGGGTTTTGTTCTCTTTTAAATGTAATTAGTAGGGCTGCACGATTGAAAGTGATGTCAATTAACAACATTCATCTCACTCAGTCTACTTCAGCTATCTTTCCTTGCCACACCTGGCCACAAAACAAACGCGTCAGGCATGCTTTTAAAACTGTGTCCCGATGTATGTTCAAAAAAGGCTTGGAAACCTACGTTGGACTCAGCCATTAAGTGCTTCCCACCCCCAGGCCTGTCAATCCTTCATACAGTACACATCACACCAATGTCAAAAACACATTCCAGCTACAGCAAAACTTTTACGGAAATGCTGAAATGTAAGATGTTTCAATTGGATTCAAAGATCGGGACAGATCAACAAAAAAGAATAATTGATACGTTGAGATGAATTATAAGGTTCCACTCATAAGAAATTTAAAAAAAAAAATTGCTTTGTAAGTAACCCTTTAAGTGATTTTCTAATTCATCATCTGCAACATCAGTGGAACATGTACGACATCTTATAAAAACTTAGAAGAATTATAATGAGCTGCAAACACAGTGTTTCGTTGTTTCACATACCTTAGAAATTATATTGGTTTTTGTAATTTTCAAATCTCAGTAATCTCTCTTTAGGAATTGGGTGTTTTTAAAGTTAAACATTCCAAAATACAATATTTGCCTATATCTTTAACCCTTTAACATGTGTGTCCATTCCCTCAGACATGTATAAGAACCAGACATCGATCAGTGAGATTTCCTCTCTTGGGATTTCAGAAACTTCTCATAACTTTCAGGATTCCTCTTCAATCCGGTGTTCCTTTTGATGTACATTCTGCAGTCCCTGTGAAATGTCCTCATCACGTGCTGGTGTCACCATCAAATCTCCAGAGACCCCCATGTACTTACTTCTTCTCAGCAAACGGCGCATATCCGACCTTCTGGTAACTGCAAAGATTGTTCCCATCATGCTCCCAACTATCATTAATAGAAGTTTCCAATGTCCTAGTTGGTGTATACTCAACTATATTTATTTAGTTGTCTTTGATTGCAATCATTTCAGTGTTTTCTTCTAACCGTCAATGTCATATGACAGAATCTGGCCATTGGGAACCTCTATGTTACTCTTCACATAACCGCAAGTTTGTGTTAAATATCATTTTCTTGGCATGGACAATTGGATGTACCATATGACACATCTTTGATTACAGTTGTGACTGCTACAGTCTGTAAACTCGGAACCGTGACCATTTCTACTGTGGATCTTGCTCCTCTTCTAAACTTTTCTTGTTCAGGACACCTCCTTAGTAAAGATCATGGCAATCTTAGAAGTTATTTTTAGTGACCATTGTCCCATTACTGTTTATCATTTTTATCCTATGTCACATTATAATACGATCCTAAAGATTGGGTCCCGCCTCAGAGAGAACAGAAAGCCTTCTCCACCTGTAGCTCCCCTTGGCTGTGTGTCCTATTTATGGGACTATAATATCTACTTATGTGATTGATCCTAACCCGCAAATTAGTCCCTAAGGTCTCTTCGCTGTTGAACACTTTTTGGGTTCCTTTTGTTAACCCTCTTATTTCCACCTTAGAACCAGAATCAAAGGAAGCATTAAGAAGCTATTACTAAGTAGTCGTATGATAGGAGATATGGGAAAGATGTGTACTTTAAAGCAATAATAATAAATATATTCAATGGAGTATACATAATAAAGTTGTTCCTTACAAACAGAGGAAACTCCACTGTTCATGCCATTGTTATTCTGGTTTAAATCTCCTGTTTTCCCATGCATTTGTTCGTAAAGTTTGGATTGTCTCTTCTCTGCTAAGTGGTGTGTTATCCTGTCTTATCTTCTGTTTGCTGATTTTAACTGGTTTCTGACTATCAAGGGTTTGTACAACCCTCTGGACTGTTTAATAATACTTATAATAATCCACCAGGAATACATGCCCTCCAAAGAAAACATGAACACCGTGGACCAAAACACTCAGATTTACATGGGAAGAGGTACAAACAACACCCTCTGGCTTTCTTTCTTCTTCGACTGCTTGGTAGAAGTCAGGGAGAATGGTACTGGAGTAGAGGTTTACACAGAAAACCAACAACACAGATCAGTATTGATGTTGACTCCACCACCCTTTAGATCACACATCTGGTGTCTCAGAACCCTGCAACACAAGCTGAGAACATCCCCACTAGCACAGATGAAGGCTAAAGAAATGACATCTCAGAAAGCCCTTCAAACTTGTGGATATCCAGACTGGCCAGTCACAACTGAAAGACAAGGACCATACCATTAGTAATTAAGATTTCAAACTGTTGAGTTTTGGTTCCGTTTTCGAATTTTCGAAATTTCCAAAAATTTCAAAAATTTTAAAATTAACCCATAGAATCTAAGCGAGATTTTGAAAGTTTCCTGTCCATTTTTGAGGACAATAGTATGTAGGTTACTGAAATGACACAGAGACCTGGGGATGGTCTGGGGGAACCTGTAATATAAAAATCCAAACTTATTTAAAACTATCCTCCTAATGATCGGGCTGTTTTCCGAGCTTCCACATTTTTATTTTCGAGTATTACGGAATCCGATGTATTAACAGTAAGAAGTGCCTTCTTTGTATGTGGGGAGATTAAAATTATGGCCCGCACACCAAAGAGACAATTTCTTTTGGGTCAGACTCAACCATGTTCTTTATTTCAGGAAAACTAACACATGTTTGAAGACTGGTATAATGATGATCGACATTGTGCAAAAAGTGAAACTGGTATTTAGAGATGTCAAAGAAGCATGTATGTCAAATATAACAATCCAAGCCTAAATAGAGGTGTGGTGTGGGTGTGTGTGTGTGTGTTGTTTGTTTGTGTGTGTGTTGGTGTGTGTGTGGTTGTGTAATCTATTTGTCCCTGTAACCTGACCGTGGCATTTTAATAAACCTGTTAACTATAATGGCAATGAACCCCTGCATTCAGGAGATCCCTGACCCATTGAGTTTATAAGGAGATCCCTGACCCTTCTGTTTATTGGAGTTCCCTGACCCCTTGCTGTTATATGGAGTCCCTGACCCTGGCTGTATATGAAGTCTCTGACCCCTTGCTGTTATATAGAGTCCCCTGCCCCCTTGCTGTTATCTCGGAGGTCCCTGCCCCCTTGCTGTTTATATTGGGGAAAAAAAATTTTTGTGGGTCCCTGACCCTTTCTTTTATATGGAGATCGCTGACCCCTTGCTGGTATATGAGTCCCTGACCCCTTGCTTATTATATAAGATCCCTGACCCCTTGCTGTTATATATGGAGGTCCCCTGACCCCTCGCTGTTATAATGGAGTCCTGTCCCCTTGCGTTATATGGAGATCCCTGACCCCTTGCCTATTTATATGGAGATCCCTTACCCCTTCTGTTATATTGAGTTCCCCGGCCCCCTTGTTTTTTTGTATAATATGGAAGTCCTTAACCCCTTGGCGATTATATGGAGATCCCTGACTCCTTGCGTTTTATGGATGTCCCTGGCCCCTTGTTATTATATGGAGGTCCTTGACCCCTTACTCGTTATATGGAGGTCCCTGGGCCCCTTGTTATTATATGGAGGTCCTTGAACCCCTTGCACCTGTTAAAATGAGCGTCCATGACCACTTGCTGTTATATGGAGGTTCCCTGATCCTTTGCTGTTATAAGGAGGTCCCATGACCCCTTTCCTGTTATAGGGAGGAGCATTACCCCTTGCTTTTATATTGTGGTCCTGTCTCTTCTGTTACATGGAGTCAATGACCCCTTGTTGGCCCTTGATCTCCCTAACTGCATCCTGGGTCCCCCAACTGCCTTAGTGCCATCTCTGCCATATGTCCGCCCCAGCTTCCTTAAACTTCACATGGACAAGACTGCCCTCCCCAGCCCCTCATTATCTGTTCACCTCCCTCTTAAGACACACCATATCCTCATCTCCCCTCAGTCCGTTGCCCCAGGGAATAATGTTATATTACGAAGCTTTCCTTCAAACCCCTGTCAACTGGCTTGCAACATCTCCTGCAATTCATCCCTTCCTCTCAAAAGAAGCTACAGACATCCTAGTCCATGACCTAATCATATCTAGCTAACTACTGCACTCCTGTGGCTTTAAACCACATAACCACCCTGGCACCATCTCTGAATCCCATCCCCTAACTCTGGGCGGCCTGGTGCATTAATTTCTCTTCTCACTTTTTCTATACCTCTCTTCTTTGTCAGTCTCCTCCACTGGCTGCCCATCAACACAAAAGAGCCATTCAAGCTGCTAACGCCTACAATATAAAGCCTTCCAACACAGTCCTTCCATACATCTCAGAGCTATTCCACAGATCCGGCCAAGGGCTTACCTCCACTCTGCTAATGATTATCCTCCTCTCATCCACCCTTGTCCACCTCTTCTCCTGATATATATGGTTGATACTGTAATGTATGTATATCTATTATATTTAGGTGATACTGTGTGTATGTAATGTATTGTATATCGATTGAAATTATATGGGGATACTGTTAATGCATTGTATATCTAAGCTATTGATTTATATGGTGATGGAAGAGTAATGAAACTGTGGGCTCAAGAGTTTGAAGTCGGCAATAGATTCTAATGTGATGAGGCCTAACCGAAGGAGATGTTTCAGAAACATAGAGGCACTCCATTCTTTTCAAGCATCAGTGGTTTTTGTTGAGGTTATCTTCCTGTAAACAAGGAGGGGAGCTATCTTTGTTAAATATGTTTGAAGGCTCTCATGCCTGTTCGGGGAAGGTTTTGTACGATATATCAAGAAGGCGTCTGAGGAAAAGCTTTTTCTTCCACAAGACAGAAAGAATAAGAGAGCAGAATAGAATATAACTCTAAGGAACGTTTTTCTTTCATAGGGGTGGAATCATTTAAAGTCTAGTTTGGACGGCAGTAGCCTTGGAAACAGGCAAGCATGTTTTCTCTGTTACAAGGCCAAGTTTCCAAATTAGAAACATCTTCACCAACGGGGTAACGTAGGCCCAGAGTCAAGTGGCAGGGAGAATGTTCACTATTTACAGATGTCTGGTCCAAATTGATATAGGACCAGGGGGTCCTAAATATAATTTAGTAGGGTATTGGAATTAACCTTCAGAGTTACCCAGACAAACTTTTTTTTTTTTTTTGACTTCGCATTCCATGACCTAAAAATCAAATCAATTTTAGCAAACAAAACTTCAAGTGGAATCCTTGTACTCCATAATAAAGGCGGTGAAGGAGATGTTTTATCTCTATAATAACATAGTAACATAGTAATGAGGTTGAAACAGCCTAACCTTCTAATCTGCCTTCATATTCAAGCCCCTATTATTTAGTAGTTGCCCTTCTCTGAACTGTTGCCATGTACTTGATGTCCCCTTTTTCTACTGGGATTTCCAAACTGCAATGTTTTGTTCTAGCCAACATCATCAGTTTATACATTAGCCGCCTATGTAGCACAATATCAAAATCTTTACAAAATCCAGTATACCACATCTACTGCTATGATAAACTAAATTCTTTACGGATCTATTTCTCATTATCCATGCTGACTACACTAATAAGGAGCTCTGGGATACAAAGTCAAGTAGATATCCTGTTCAAAGTTTCCAGCACCTTCCTACCGCTGATGTTTAGGCTTACAGGTCTATAGTTACCAGCTGGAAAGGACAACCCCATAAGTATATATTGAAGACGCATACTTCCACATCCATATACTTTCAAAGTCATCTCTGATATTCCGGTGGACGGAAAAGGATTGTCGTTCACATGTGCTGTGGCATTGGTGGTCTTTTCTCAAATTTAGGGACTTTCAGTGTACCATATTTGGTGACTTTTAGCGGGGACAGTCATAACAATGTTTTCCATCTTCATATACCAAGAACTGATACGGGTCTTAACAAACATGGTTGATAAAAGTTAGCAAAGAGCAATTTAAAACTCATAATAAAATCATTTTTATACTGAAAACTCTCTTTCAGACAAGAAACAATGTATCAATTTATGAGGATGCGAAGTTCCTCAGTAAGCATTATTCTGAAAGTCTTGGGGTCTAATGGGCCAGCAACATTCTTCTTAGTATAAGGGGGAAAATGGCAACAAAAGGCCACTTTCAAGCTTTCATTTTTGTCTCGTTTCGAGAGCACCACCCGTCAAATGACCTAAACATTAGTACGCTTCCAGTCTGAATTGGTTGCTAAGGATGAAAGCCTGAATAAAGGATGAGAGGCCAAACTTTCCTAAGTTCTATGTTTGATAGTTCGAAAAACGGACCCATTCAAATAGTTTTCAAAAAGTTATGGTCAATACCGTTAACTAGCAATGGTAACTTACTGTACATGGCTCCGGGACCTGGGAAATGGTCTGGGGAAACTATATGCTATAACTAAATTGTTTAAATTTATTTTTCCTCACAAATTGGCTATTTCAGGTTTCTGCATTGAAGGGTTATGGCCATATGGAGGGTTAGTGAACGCAACCAATTCGAGGTTCGCGAATCCACATTCGATGGTTAAGGAGTGCTAAGCTCAACAGCAGAGGATTGGCACTCCAATCAATTTAAGTCTTTATTGTGAACACAAAGTGTTTTGTGATGTGTGGTTCACAATAAAGACTTTAAATTGATTGGAGTGCAAATCATCTGCCTTTGATGCTTGCTATCAACAGTTTGTTCCAAGGGACAACCAATTGAGGCATCTGCAACCGAAGTTTGGATAGAGTGCACTCCATGTTTTATTCCGTGCTCTATTCATGAGTGCTAAAGTAGAGGGTTATCGCGTTTGAAATTCAAGAATCCTCGAATTTTTCGATATTTATCGAGTTATAAGTCGGCCAGTTCAAAGAGTCCCCGAAAGTTTAGCGAGTTCGAAGAGGCGGAAAAAGTCCAGATTTTTGTAGAAACTCATAAAATCCGCTTGAAATCTGGTAAACCTCAGTAAGCTTCTCCTTTAATTTTCCTACCCAAGTCTAAGACTCTATTGACTAGGTATATCATTGCCAGCATTAGTCATGGTGATTGCTATCTATCTAATTGTAACGATGGAGAAGAATCAGATTATTCCTAATTCCGAAGGTCCAGAGAGGGCAGGCCCTGCAAACAGAACTATAAGTTCCTGGACTGTGTCCTTCATAAGGCTTACCATCTGAAAGGTTTTGTTCTTATTTGGCAATCTGAAGGCAAAGAGAGTCTAAAAGCCCATTCCACGAGAAGTTTAGATCGTCTCCTGGGCCATGATGCAGACCCAGTAGACAGAAAGTCTGTGGACTCCCTGATAGTTATCTGCGATAACCTTGTTAATTATTGCAAAATGGACATTTTGGGCCTCTTAAAGGATACTGTATGCCCTCCATGCTTTTTGTTAATTGCTTTAAAAAGAGTAAAGGATGCGGCCTCCCTATACATTTTTTCCCCTGATTTCGAGCCTCCCTCTGCTGCCTTCAATTAGCCATGATGTAGGGGGCATAACAATTTTGGTCTGCCTGTCATCAAACTACATGCGAAAAAAATACTCCCACTCCACCCACTCTTGATCAGCTTATTATTTAGGCTGTATCCTAGCAACGGACATTTCAAGTTTGTTTAAAACTGAACTGGCAGAGGAGGAGGAGAGAGGTTGTAACAGACATTCCCCCCATCCAATGACAAGTGTTATGTTAACCATGGCCTTGGGCTGTCTAAGAGAACGGCTGTTGGGCACTTATATTGCGTGTGATATCTAAGGGAGGGCAGCATGGTTGTAAATGTGATTAAGCGATTTCAGCTGCTGGAATTGTGGACTTTATGGGGGGATGTTGGTTTTTTTGGTATTGGTTATCCTTTAAGGGCAAAGTTTGAAAGAAAGTCTAGCAAGCAGCGCTCTGCATGAATACTAACTATTTGTTTGTTTTGAGCATCAACTGTACTTTTTACCTCCCTTTCGTAATTTTTAGCTTGTATATCCCATTAGTGATACCTGTCACGTTGACTGGGGAAAATAAACACAATCAATTTTGTAAATTTTGTTTTCCACTACAACAACACACACCCCTCCCCTATGAGCGTTTGTATTTGTTCCCGCTCTTGTGATTGTAAGATGTGGAGGCCAGTAAGAGGAGTTAAATAACCAAGTACCTGTCCGTGGTGGTAGAGGGGGAGTTAATCTATTAGTGAATGCTGCCTGAGACGGGGAAACCACAATCACAGTAAATATGATTTTATTTTTAGTTTCTAACTACTCTGCAGTTTTGGGTTTGGTGTGGATTTACCTACATCTCATTTCTAATTTGAGGGCTTTGACCTGCCCTTTAATAACTGTTCAGTTTAGATGATTGTACAATTTGTACATTGGGTTTCTCATTTTTATTTTCTAAAGGTTAACAAATTATGCACAAGGAACCTGTTTATTTTCTTGTTTGTGCTAATTACTAATTCTATTTTTGGTAGTTTATAATATAAAGGTATCTATCTCCACCCCCCAACATTATTTTGATATTTTTGTAAGGGATCCTAAAAATAGAAAAAAATTGTAAAATCTGGCACAAAATATACTTACTACGCTTCTTTCCTCAGTCCACCCCTCTTATGTGCTGTTAGATGCGGAAGAACAAAAAAGTGCAGGTAAGTATCTTCGGGCCGATTTCGGCATTTATAACCAGCGCGTAGGGAGAGGGATCCCTAACTTTTTAGAAATTTCTCTCAGACGCAGGCTGTGGTGAAGGAATCCAGGGAAGGCGCAGGGAGAGCTTCTACTGCACTGTCAACTCCTCTAAGAAGGCAGGAAGAGGCAGATAACGGATTACACCAGAAAGCTCCTACTCTTCCACTTTTTTTGGACTTTCTTCTGCCCCTCAGGACAACAATATGGAGCAGAGGAGAAACCTACACAATGGACGAGCAGTGGAGCAATGTAGGAGGGACAGACATGCCCTTCATCACTTAATGGCCCTCCATAGTATAGGTTATGTAGTTTTTTTTTATTACAGAAAGAAAAATAACATTTTAATAAGTATTTAATGTGATAAATCCAATGAAGTTTAATATCTATTTTTTTTAACCTAAATATTTGAAAGTTAAAAATGGAGAAACGTTTGCTCATTATCCAAAACTCTGAGATTTTGATTAGTTCCCACTAGAGTAACTGGCCGTGATGTTACTGTTACTGGTAATAAAAGGAGAGAATTTAGGTATCAGTACACTGTCAGTATGTAGGTACGTCGGTAGATACCAGTTACACTTACAATTATATCAGATACATAGATCTGGTGTGTTGTTCCTGTTATCTGGTAATAAAAGGAGAGATTCAGGTACAGTAACACTGTCAGTTTTGTAGGTAACGTTCTGGTAGATCCAGTATACTGACATATACAGATACAATAGATCTGGTGTTTATGTTATGTATCTGGTAAATAACATGAGAGAATTCAGGGTACAGTACACTGGCAGTATTGTAAGGTACGGTTCGTGGTAGCTACCAGTTAGACTGACATTATATCAGATACAATAGATCTGGCGTGTATGTTACTGTTATCTGGTAATAAACGAGAGCCATTCGGTACAGTACCCTGTCAGTATTGGTAGGTACATTTCTGTAGATACCCGTTACCACTGACATTATCTCAGAACAATAGATCTGGCTGTATGTTACTTGTTATCTGTAATAAAAGGAGAGAATTTGGTACGTACCCTGTCAGTATTGGTAGGTACGTTCTGGTAGATACCAGTTACACTGACATTAATAAACCAATACATAGATTCTGGCGTGTATGTTACTGTTTATCTTGGTAATAAAAGGAGAAATTCAGGTACAGTACACTGTCAATAATTGTAGGTACGGTCTTGTAGATACCAGTATTATTTCCATTTGGGGTGGTATGTAACAACCAGTGGGCATGGATAACGGTCCTCCTTTTTGATTGTTTGGATATGTAGCAGGTTGTTTCTGGGATGCTGTTGGAGTATTTCCATTTTTGGTAGTAATGTAACAACCAGCGTGGATACGGTCCCTTCCTTTTGGATATGTTTGTATTGTAGCAGGTTGTTTTCTGGGGATGCGGTTGCTTTCGTATCTGTGTTTCTGTAATGGACTGACTGTATCCCGTTTTGTAAAATCTTTTTTGAAGTCTGTTCCAGGTGCAGAATTTCTGTCTGTAGAATCAGGCAAATCCTATTATAATCTTCTCCTGGCCTGTATATAATGGAGTTTCTTTATGTGTTTAGGGTGAAAACTGTCATTACTGAGTTGTGGGTCTTCTGTAAGGTTTGCGATAGAGGATGTTTGTATTGTGTTTTTCTTTATCTGTAATTATGGTGTCCAAAGCTTATTTCGGTTAGGTGAATGGTCTTTTGAGTTTAAACTGGTGGGGTGGAAAATCGTATTTTTTGGTGGAAGTGCAGTAGTCTTCTTCGCTTGCAGGCAGATGATCAAAATGTCATCTATATAGCGGAAGAGGCATGGGTCTGATGGGGCTAATGTGAAAGAATGTTTTTCTTTCTAAATTTGCCATACACAATTTGCACTTTGTGGTGCAAATCGTGTTCCATGGGCCCACACACATCTGTTTGCAGGTATAAACCTGAATGAAGAGAGTATTGTGGTGAGTATAAACTCATTAATTTGGCAATTGGTAGTGCCTTATGTCCCGTTTTGAAGATATCTCAGAAACTCTGAATACCATATCATGGGAAATGTTGTATAGAGAGCTACTACACCACTTTTCCTTGCTACTCAACATACATCCCCCCTGACCAATTGGTACTCTGAACTCTGCAACTTCTGGTCCCCCTCCCCTACCCCCCCTGACACATCAACAACTCTATCACTCCTGCCTTAACCCGCCCATTCCAAACTGTCCCTATGTCTCAGTCTTTCTGGTTGGGCTTGCAATCTTCCACACCATGATTTTTAAAAAAGTTGGTGGTAGATAAGTAAAAACAAATAGCTTTTTATATAGAGTTTTTATTACAAAAATAAATTGACGTAATCCTCAATAAAACTGTGCCATAGTAGGAATGAAACACAGGATCTATAAAAATTTAAGTATTTGCTATTTATTTTTTCAGCAACCAATCAATGATCCCTTTTTCCTGGTCTACTACCTTTAGAAAATATTTGATAAAATCAGCTGATTGGTTTACATGCAACTTTAGCACCTCTATTAAATAAAATAAGCCCCTTTGTGTTTAATGTTTTACATTCATAAAAACTCCTCACCAGGTAGACCCAATTGTAACATCTTTTTTTTTTAACACATAATTCCAGGAAGATTTCTTATTTCCTTTCAATATCTGGAAGAATATGTGGTCATCATTTTTACTGATGGCAATAAGATAGTAGTCGCCAGATCACTGTATCTAATTTCTATGAAGGGCATTAAAGTTGTGGAATGTTCTCCTGAAAATCTAGTGTCATTTAGGAGGCTTAGATTTGTTTATGGACGCTACAGATGTTGGCGAATTAAATCGGCAATAGTAATAATATGTCCCTGAGTACCAGGATAAGGACCTAAAATACATAGATGACACATATATTTACACAAAGTAGACATACCTACCTGATCTCCTTGCTTGGCCCCCTCCCCGTTAGCCGCAACACAAACAAATTCACACTAGGAGGACTAAAAGAGGAATGTGGAAGCAAGGGAATTTCGAGTGTCCTGTTAAAAGACCTACTGGCTAGCAGCTTCCCGATAGCTTATTGTAAGGTCGCATTTATTTAAATTAAGAGATTGGTATACCCCTGCAGGGTCCTTTTCTTAGGAAATAACATATATTAAGGTTATAGCTTACACTCTATCTGAGATCCTCTATTCACCTTATTGAAGAACCTCTTGATGTTGCTTCAGTGGGAGCATGAAGCTTGTTCAGAATAGCTTACTTTAGCTATTTTGGGTCAAAACTTTGACACAACTGTTGTGATTAAATGAATAGAAATGTGGGATTTTCGTACCTTGGGTTAACATCTAGATTGCAGTTTAACACAGGATTTGCATTGAGTGGAAATTTTGGGACCATGAACCTGGCCAACAGAATAAACCCTGACACCTTCATAGATTTAATTTGTGATAAAATGGTAAAATTTATAACAAGTCTAAAGCATAATTGTAAATGTGCCTTAGAATTCCGTAATTCTGGAACTTTAAGATTTTACCCTTTAGTTTGTTCTTTTAATGCCCTACATAAAAAAAGATGTTGTTTTCATAACCACATTCATTAATAAGATATATCAAATAGAATCAGCCCCTATTTAGAATGATCTATCTACAGTTTCAAAAGCATTACATCAAGTACATCATGAAATTAGCCAACGGATAGACCCCTAAAATACCAATAACATCACAATTGGATTAGATCTTGGTTATATTTAAGCAAGTCTATCGATTCTAGAGGAAGGGTGATCCTAGCTTCCCATTAGAGAAATCTTGGACGAAGTGGCCCGTACCGGTGTCGGAATTTTTATGCCTTGTTCATTCGCTGATTTTTCCATTTTGGGACACGGTAATGACTATTTATTATTGAGATGCTACCACCACTTCATGGCCTTTTTATTTCGTACCTTGAAATTGTTGCGGATATATCATTCTGACCTGGTGATGTAAAGATTTGGACCCCTTAACCTTCTGGAAAGATAACTGTGTAGCGTGGACATCATTTCTATGATGCCATATTTTTTCCATATTCTGTTACCATGTATATGTGTGGCATTTTATGCTAATATTTCTATTTTGGATCTTTTAATGACTATTCGTGTCTCCAAAAGTACGATATATTTTGGGCAGCAAGACTTGTTGGCTGACGTATATACCTTTATTATGATAACGGAGGGTCAGTTCCTCCCTCTGTTGTAAGGATGTCTGGTCCACCTAGGGGGACCTACTTGCCCCTATTGATGTGGAGGTCATACAGAATACTAATAGTATATCTGAGTTAATGTATGATTTTATTTTTTTTTTACACGTAAGTTAATGGCATTGTTGCGGCGCTTCCCTCTCTTAAGATGTGTCCAATAGAGGTTTGGGCGGATGGTATGCTCGTGCACCGACAATTTTTTTTCAGAGATGCGGGATGTCTCGTGGGAGGTTATACATAGCTGGAGATCGCGATCCTTACCACCTGACCTGTCTATTCGCAGGCTTTCTCTCTGTTAGCATTCCTTCCGGTGTCTCCTTTTCTCTTATGCTGCGGGGGTTATAAGTGTTATTTAGTGGTTGGTAACTTGCCGTGGATAAAGTCCTACGTCACGGACGAAACGCGTCCGGCTTTCTCTTTTTAACTAGCTATTCAAAACCTCCTTATGTATCCTGACCATGCAGACGAGTGCTGTGGGTGAGATCATGCTGGTTATGTTCGGCATTGTTTTAGTTAGGTGTTGCCCTCCTCCTATCTAGGGGTCTGATGTGTTAGGGAAGCTAGCCAAAACTATTGTTTTATTACTATGACCCAAATTACTGGGTTAATATATATGTATAAGATACTGTCCTTATATCATTGCTTTATCATATTATAGTCATAGCTATTTGTTATATATATGTCTGATGCACCACTTTTGCAATGTTGATCTATGTATTATTAACATTTTGGGTATGAGTGGATGAGTGAATATACCGTATATTGTCTGTATTATGCACCTTTGTGATACTGATGTGTTGAAGAATGTGTTTTTAAATGTAATTTTGTTACAGAAACCATTTTTTGACATATCCTCAGTTTGTTTAATACAGGATATTTTAAATTAATTATATTTGGGTGTGCCTGTTTTATACCATTCTGTTCTCTCTTGGTTACTAAATAACATCACAATTCCCGCATGTTCTATACAAGAAAAAGGTTCCTTACAAAATAAACCACCTATCAACTATCAAAATATAACATATTTTATGAAGTATAACGTCATGGGCTATGATGTTTCTGAAACATGAAGTGCTGCAATACACTATTATGAATAGGAAATGGAATTCTTTATAAAATGCATGACTGTCTATAGATTAATAAACCCTTAACATTGTGTCTTTCCCTCAGACAATGGATAAACCATACATCGATCACTGGATTTCTCTCTTGGATTCCAAATCTCCATAACTTTCAGGATTCCCCTCTTCACCCCCTGTTTCCTTTTGATGTACATTCTGACAGTCTGGGAAAATGTCCTCATCTAGTGCTGGTGTCAACCAATCAGAATCTCCAGACCCCATGTACTTCTTTCCTCCAGCATTGTCCATATCCGACCTTCTGGTAACTGGAATATCGTACCCATCATGCTCCAAACAATAATACGTTAAAGCAGCCATGGTCTCCCTAGTTTGGATGTTGTTAGTCAGATTTTAATTTTTTTTCTGGTATCATTTGAAACATTCCAGTGTTTACTTCTAACAATAAGTCCTAGACAGATATCTGCTGCTGGTCCATCTGTAACCCTCTATACGTTACAACAACATTCGTCTCATGAACCACACAATCTGTGGTTAACACTAACAACACTCACATCATGGCATTGGGTTTAGCATTGTGTTCATTTCGTTTATAATATTGGGATGTTACAGTTTTGTGAACAAAATCCATTGACCATTTTCTTCCTGTGACGTTGCTGCTCCACTTCCTAGAACTTTCTTGCATCAGACACCTTCTTATAAACTACAACGGTTTTTTTAGAGCCACCCCCCTTTAACCTTGTTTCCCCTTAATGAGCATCATTGTATCATAGTCTATATTGTAAATGAATCTAAAGATCAAGTCCATGCTGGTAGACAGAAAGCCTTCTCCACCTGCATCCCAACCTGGCTGTGGTGTCCAATATTTTATGGACTTTAATCTCCATCTTGTGATTCCTCCCAAGAACAATCAGTGTCTTATCCAAGATTCTTTCTCTATTATACACAGTAGTGTTCTTTGGTTAATCCAGTGATTTAATAGTCTGAGAAATAAAGATATCAAAGACGCCCTAAAAAAACTCCTAGAAATATAAAATGAATGTTTTACAACTGTGTACACACTTTGCAGATGAATAAAATGTAACTTTTTATTCTATAAACATAAGATAAGATAAGGCAGGCAATGGTACAACGAGCACCTGACACGTTCAGGCCAACTGTCTTCATCAGAGGTTTACATCACCCTCTGTCCACATTGAGTACAAAAAAGGTAATTAAAAGTTTATTAAACCAGCACTTATTATCAAACGACACAACGAAAAGCTAAGTAGCGTGAAATTACAATCATCATAATATCATTTATGTTATATCAATGATTTCACTAATAAAGATGTAAAAGATACACACTGATCAAAATGTCAACCTCAAAAGAGTTACCCTAGAGCCTTTGTGCAAAATATTTGTGCAAAATGTGTAATATGGGAAATTAGGCTTCCTTCCTCTTTTTGGTTAAATTATGAACGCGGGATCATCAAAGGTAAAATCATGCGATTGAATTTGATTACTTTAATAGATACTATATTAAATAAATTATAATATTTTCATAACATATGACCAGTTTTGTTTAACCCTAAATGAGTTAATGTTTTCGTAGACCTTGAAGGGACAGAGCATGATGGCATCTCTGATGAAGTGGTCAATGAGTCGAACACTCAGGTGGTTCTTCTACCATGCCGCGTGATCATATGTTTATAGGAACAAAGTTAATTTTTATCCATCTGCTTGAGTGTAATCCAGTTTTCCTTACACGTTAAAGCGTCTCTATTTGTATACATTGTTTTCATCACTGCTTTGCAGTTCTTTTGTTTTTCTAAAGAAGGATCCGTACCCCTCGATGAGGAGCTCTTTGTTTGGTACTGATTTTCAATAATTATCTAATTTTATAAGGGGCCTTTGTTTAACCCTAGAATGCAATTGCTTCGCCTATCCCCTCGAAAAGTAGGTTCGTTTTGCTAATCCTAGAATGTACGTTCGCTTACCTCAAATGTACCTTCATTTTCGGTACCCCTCAACAAGTATAGTTCGTTTGGGTACTTTCTCCATCCAACTGGTGAATGCCCCCAGTAATCCAAACTTTTTATTTTTATCATAATCAATCACACATCTACACATACGGATTCAATCACTTGATATTGTCCAGTCCAGAAAGACCCAGGGAATGTAATAATGTTCTTATTGTTAAAAATGGTGCCAACCATAGATGTTGACTTAAGCTTTTTTATGAATCTCCCTGAACTTCTTTTAAATGTTGTTAAGAGATTCCAGTCAACACAGCAGATCATTTGTACCTACTACACGTTATTACCATGAGTGGGGCTAACGCCTTAACTTTACAAGGTGTTTAAGTTAATAATGGGAGAGTAAGGTTGAATAAATTGATTTTAAAAGACCAAACTCCACTTCTTAATGGAAACTTTAAAAATAAGTCCTATTTAAAATTGGTAAGACATCATACCTTGTCCCATAAGAATCTCACGTACCTCCCGGCGTCCACTCCCTTCTGGCCACCTCAATTGCCGATAGACAATACTAAGAATACAAAGAGTAAGGCTGGTAATCCCTCTTTATTGCAGTTACAACCACACACAATGGTTTTTTCGGCCGCTAGTCCTTTATCAAGAGTACAGGTGGTGATAAATAACCCTACCCCTCTTTATACCTCACACAACAGTGCAACCCATAGTCCTTGTTCACATAACACCCAGGGGCATATTTATAAAAGTTGTTAACTTTTCGCGGCCTTTATTCCCGCCATTTGGCAAAAATTCCACGGTTTTTCCAAACGATTATAAAAATGGGCAGAAACAGCCCGCGTAAAGTTAATGAATCGTTACTTTTCAATGCCTAATCAAACAGTTACACTGCCACTTGCCGCTTCTATATATAACGTGCGTAACTGTTACGCATCGCTAATCTTGACCCTATACTTCGTCACTTGAAAGGTGGTGAAACCTGCCCGAGATTCCCCCCTGGATCTCGGGCAGGTGGTCGCACCCGCCCCGGAAGGCCACGCCCAAACTTGCTTGCGGGTGGTTGTTGTCGCTGCGAAGGGTCACGGCAGGGCATAACGCCCACCCCGCCCTCGTCCACACGGTGGCTGCGACCACCCCCGCGCCCCTTCCCGGCTGCTGGAAGGGGCCGCAGCAGACGGCCGCAGCTGCTCGAGCCAGGGGCGGAGGGGGACCGTCCCCTCCCTCCCCGGCCCCTATCAGGGCCCTTGTGGCACTTACAAGTGCCCCTGCGCCCTAATGATGGGCTTTGGGGCTTAAAGGAGTCCCGCGCTCGAACCGGGACCCCCTGCCCTTTGTAAGCCCTTGCGCCACGGGAGAAGTGCCTTTGGCCGTGTCCAAGCAGTCTGACCCCAGTGAGCGTCTTCTTAAAGAGACGTTTGGGCGGCGTCTTCTTTCTTACCAGCCGGCGACACTAGCTCCGCTGGGCCGACACCCCCGAGGAGGTACCCCTGCAAGCGCCGGCGACCTCAACGAGGCCGATGTTTTGTAGCCGCTTCTTTCTGTCAGCCATCTACTGCTATGGCATCTGAGTGTACCTCTTTATATAGGTTGCAGAAACCCTAATTCCGTGTTCTGATTTGTCAATTTTTTAATGCTTGGTTTACATGCTTACTTAACCATCAGATTGCAGAAAACCCCGTTTTCTCGACCCGCCCGCCGCCGCGCCCATAAGCGGAGGGCACCGTGAAGCGATTTAAAGGACAATATTCTCACCTTCCCCCGCTCCTCTTCTTTTGTTCATAACCTTTTACCCAGGGTTATGACCTGAACCGCTATGGTCCTCACCCCTGGGTTTGCCGTAACTTAAAGCACAGCCTTAGTGCAACGCTGCTCTGGTAGGGTCTCGCCCCTCTCTTCTCCTCCTTGTGTGACGAGGCCAATAGGAAGGCACGCTTTTGCATAGCGTGCCTGCGCTATTGCCTCGTCCCGGCTGGGAGAGGGGGCTGAGCCTACCAAGCAGCTTGCACAAGACTGTTCTTTAATTTTACGCAAACCCAGGTGAGGACCTAGCGGTTCGGTCCTCACCCTGGGTAAAAGGGTAAAGTCCTTCGGCGGCTCGATATTGTAACTGCAGTATCGCCGTGAAGGGACTTAAATTTCACCCGACATCGCGGCCGCAATACTTGTACATCGCGGAGATGGCCGGGCCGTATAAATACGGCAATGCGCTATTTTTTTTTTGTTTTGTGCCGCGATGTGCGGCGGTATTTTTGGGGCCGCTATTTTCTTTCGCCCCTTTATGAAATATGCCCACCAACGTCTTCTCTAGTGACTCCCTCGGTGGTACTTTCCAGGAGAACTTGGCTTTTTATCAAAAACATTCACCTCCTCCATTTTCCCAGCAATAGGTACTTAATTGGTGGAGGATGAGGAGATACTTGTATTTTCTTACTTGATTTTTCCTTTGTATTCCATCTCCCACATCTCCACTCCAGAAAAAGCCCACATATAAAATACTTGCAGTGTATATAAATCATCAGTGAAATAAAACATATTTGTACCATAAACATCATATCCTGACACATTGTTCAAATCTTTTAAAAACTTTAAAAAAAAACTTTCAGGGATATTCATAAAAGTTCTTATCGTTTAAAATGGTGCTAATTTTGCCCCAACCATTCAGAATTAGTGTAAATTAAAGCTAACATCTGATTGGTTGGGGCAAAATTAGCACCATTTAAACGATAAAACTTTTATGAATAACCCCCTTGTCAATTTTTTACAAGAAACAGGATAGACACAGTCTCTCCATTTAGCCCTTGTGGATTTAACTGTCTGTAAGAACCATCCAGTACGCTTCCCCTTTAAGTAATCTCTTTTCTATATCTCCCCCTTCCTGGACCTGCTCTATTACCTGCCATCGAATGGCTAACCTGGTGTCTTGCTCCTTTAAAGTGCCTTGCTACACTTGATCTTTCCTCCCCATTCCTTATATCTTCCTATGTTCATTAATCCTTTCAGCGCACAGATCACCCTTTCTGCCGGGCATGTAAAGAACCTTTCACATCACTCCTGTTCCTTTTCTTGGGTGCCATCACTTCTTCCCCTCTAGAGATGGTGTCGAACTATTGTAAAAGTTTGAAAGTTCGAAAACGGACCCATTAAAGTCTATGGAGGCAAATAGTTCGAAAAGTTCGAGTCAAATACAATTAAAATATTAATGTAACTTAATGTAAATGCTGTGGGACCTGGGAAATGTCTGGGGAGCATGTTCCAATATCCAGGACTTTCGTAAAATCGATTTACTCTCACGCGCTAACTTCTCGCGTTCGAACGTTCGAGGCAACATGGACACTTTACTCGTAGATTTGATGTTCGCACCTAGATACCATGGACATTTCACTCGCGGATTCGATGCTCGCGTATAGGTTCTAATGGACACTTTACTCGTAGATTCCATGTTCGCGCCTAGATACCATGGACATTTCACTCGCGGATTCGATGCTCGCGTATAGGTTTTAATGGACACTTTACTCGTAGATTCCATGTTCGCGCCTAGATACCATGGACTTTTACTTGCGGATTCGATCTCGCGTATAGGCTTTAATGGACACTTTACTAGTAGATTCGATGTTCATGCCTAGATACCATGGACATTTTACCTCGCGGATTCGATCTCGCGTATAGGTTTAATGGGCACTTACTACTCGTAGATTCCATGTTCGCGCCTAGAGATACCATGGACATTTCACTCGCGGATTCGATGCTCGCGTATAGGTTTTATGGACACTTTAACTCGTAGATTCCATGTTCGCGCCTAGATACCATGGACATTTTTACTTGCGGATTCGATACTCGCGTATAGGTTCTAATGGGCACTTTACTCGTAGTTCCATGTTCCGCCTAGATACCATGTACATTTCACTCGCGGATTCATACTCGCGTATAGGTTCTAATGGACACTTTACTCATAGTATTCATCTTTCGCGCCTAGATACCATGGACATTTACTCGCGGATTCGATGCTCCTTATAGTTCTAATGGACACTTTACTCGTAGATTCCATGTTCGCGCGCCTAGATACCATGTACATTTCACTCGCGGATTCGATACTCGCGTATAGGTTCTAATGGACACTTTACTCGTAGATTCCATGTTCGCGCCTAGATACCATGACATTTTACTCACTCGCGGATTCGATGCTCGCGTACAGGTTCTAATGGACACTTTACTCATAGTTCCATGTTCGCCTAGATACCATGGACATTTACCTCGCGGATTCGATACTCGCGTATAGGTTTCTAATGGACACTTTACTCGTAGATTCCATGTTCGCGCCTAGATACCATGTACATTTCACTCGCGGATTCGATACTCGCGTATAGGTTCTAATGGACACTTTACTCATAGATTCCATGTTCGCGCCTAGATACCATGGACATTTTACTCGCGGATTCGATGCTCGCGTATAGGTTTCTAATGGACACTTTACTCGTAGATTCATGTTCGCGCCTAATACCATGTACATTTCACTCGCGGATTCGATACTCGCGTTATAGGTTCTAATGGACCTTTACTCATAGATTCCATGTTCGCGCCTAGAACCATGGACATTTTACTCGCGGATTCGATGCTCGCGTATAGGTTCTAATGGACACTTTACTCGTAGATTCATGTTCGCGCCTAGATACCATGTACATTTCACTCGCGATTCGATACTCGCGTATAGGTTCTAATGGACACTTTACTCGTAGATTCCATGTTCGCGCCTAGATACCATGGACATTTTACTCGCGGATTCGATGCTCGCGTATAGGTTCTAATGGACACTTTACTCGTAGATTCCATGTTCGCGCCTAGATACACATGTACATTTCACTCGCGGATTCGATACTCGCTTATAGGTTCTAATGGAACACTTTACTCGTAGATTCCATGTTCGCGCCTAGATACCATGGACATTTTACTCGCGGATTCGATGCCGCGTATAGGTTCTATGGACACTTTACTCGTAGATTCCATGTTCGCGCCTAGATACCATGGACATTTTACTCGCGATTCGATACTCGCGTATAGGTTCTAATGGACATTTACTCGTAGATTCCTGTTCGCGCCTAGATACCAGTACATTTCACTTGCGGATTCGATACTCGCGTATAGGTTCTAATGGACACTTTACTCGTAGATTCCATGTCGCGCCTAGATACCATGTACATTTCACTCGCGGATTCGATACTCGCGTATAGGTTCTAATGGACACTTTACTCGTAGATTCCATGTTCGCGCCTAGATACCATGTACATTTCACTCGCGGATTCGATACTCGCGTATAGGTTCTAATGGACACTTTACTCGTAGATTCCATGTTCGGCCTAGGTACCATGTACATTTCACTCGCGGATTCGATACTCGCGTATAGTTCTAATGGACACTTTACTCGTAGATTCCATGTTCGCGCCTAGATAACATGGACATTTCACTCGCGGATTCAATACTCGCGTATAGTTCTAATGGACACTTTACTCGTAGATTCCATGTTCGCGCCTAGATACCATGGACATTTCACTCGCGGATTCGATACTCTCGCGTATAGGTTTCTAATGGACACTTTACTCGTAGATTCCATGTTCGCGCCTAGATACATGTACATTTCACTCGCGGTTCGATACTCGCGTATAGGTTCTAATGGACACTTTACTCGTAGATTCCATGTTCGCGCCTGATACCATGTACATTTCACTCGCGGATTCGATACTCGCGTATAGGTTCTAATGACACTTTACTCGTAGATTCGATGTTCGCGCCTAGATAACATGGACATTTTACTTGTGATTCGATGCCGCGTATAGGTTTTAATGGACACTTTACTCGTAGATTCGATGTTCGCGCCTAGATACCATGTACATTTCACTCGCGGATTCGATACTCGCGTATAGGTTCTAATGGACACTTTACTCGTAGTATTCGATTTCGCACCTAGATAACATGGACATTTATCGTGGATTCGATGCTCCGTATAGGTTTTAATGGACCTTTACTCGTAGATTCGATGTTCGCGCCTAGATACCATGGACATTTCACTCGCGGATTCGATACTCCGCGTATAGGTTTCAATGGACACTTTACTCGTAGATTCGATGTTCGCGCCTAGATAACGGACATTTTACTCGTGGATTCGATGCTCGCGTATAGGTTTTAATGGACACTTTACTTGTAGATTCGATGTTCGCGCCTAGATACATGGACATTTCACTCCGGATTCGATACTCGCGTATAGGTTTAATGGACTTACTCGTAGATTCGATGTTCGCGCCTAGATACCATGGACATTTTACTCGTGGATTCGATGCTCGCGTATAGTTCTAATGGACACTTTACTCGTAGATTCGATGTTCGCGCCTAGATACCATGGACATTTTACTCGCGGATTCGATACTCACGTATAGGTTCTAATGGACACTTACTTGTAGATTCGATGTTCGCGCTAGATACCATGGACATTTTACTTGCGGATTCGATTTGACATTCGATTATAATCCCTTCTTCCCATTGACTTCTATATGCAATCCAGGATCTAATCGATCTGGAAAGTGGGTGTAGTCATTCCACCATTACTTTCCCCACCAGAAAGCATGGCCACCATGCAATGGCAGCGTCTGATGGTGGAATTTCTCACCCGCTGGGTTATGATGGGATGCCAATCGGCACCCCCAATATTAGAGCACAAACTTGCATAATGCGCCACCTGCGGCGAAACTGCGGACCCACAAACGATTGCGGGGGCCTTTAGTGCTTTTCTCCTAAAGGACTCAAAGTGCATGCGTTAATTAGTGTTAGCAAATCTTAATGTAAAAGTTAATGTTAGTAGATGTTAAAGGACAAGTGCACACAAAAAATTTACAATATTTAATTATTACAGATTTTGAAAGCTCTTTTTTCATAAACGACTCAAAGTATATTTTTTTCAATGTTAGTAGAGTGAGGCCACACTGCAACGCACAGGAATCGCGCACCAAATAACGCGATAACGCTCGCGATTGTGTGTACGATTCTTGTGCGTTTTGCGTTTGCGTTTTGCGCATGCGTTTTTGCCTTTTTGTGTTATGGAAACGCATGCGTTAATGCACCAAAAATGGTGAACGCATGCGTTACCAAAACGCGAACGGACGCGCAATCGCATGTGTATCGGAAATCGCGGTAATTTTCGCGTTCCCGTGATTTCCATTTTAGCAAAAAATCGCGGGCGCAAACGTAACGCGAAACGCATGCGCAAACGCACGAATAACGCGCTAGTGTGGCCTAGCCCTTAATGTTAGTATAGTGAATGTAACTCTTAGTTAATGTTAGTAAATGTTAACAAACGAAAAATATTCACAATATTTACATTTTTTTATTATTATTATTTTTTTTTATACTTATAATTAAAATTAATTTTTTTAATATATAAATTTGCAGATGAGGGAAGGTCACCTCCACCAGCACCCCACCAAGACCACAGGAGCAGCCTCCAGTTTCCCCTTCACAACCCCCACCGCCAGCGCCAGCAGGGACCACAGCACGCCAGCGCCGGCTGAAAATATGGATAGGCGTCTGGCGCTTGGAGAGCAGACAGAGGCGCATGGAAGGCCATGGAGAGCAGGGAGAGGCGATGAGAGTGCATGGAGAGCGCATGGAAGAACAGGCAGAGGCGCATGGAGAGGCGCATGGAGAGGCGCATGGAGAGGCGCATGGAAAGCAGGCAGAGGCGCATGGAGAGGCGCATGGAGGTGCATGGAGAGGTGCATGGAGAGGCGCATGGAAAACAGGCAGAGGCGCATGGAGAGGCGCATGGAGAGGCGCATGGAAAGCAGGCAGAGGCGCATGGAGAGGTGCATGGAGAGGCGCATGGAAAACAGGCAGAGGCGCTGGAGAGGCGCAGGGAGGCGCATGGAGAGGCGCATGGAAAGCAGGCAAGGCGCATGGAGAGGCGCATGGAGAGGTGCATGGAGAGGTGCATGGAGAGGCGCATGGAAAGCAGGCAGAGGCGCATGGAGAGGCGCATGCTCTCCATGCACAAAGACATTTTGCGCATTAAGCGCGAAGTTTTAAAAAATAAATAGGTGCTGTTTTGGGGTTTTTTTTAGCACCATGTTTGTTATTGTTTATATATTTTTATTATTATTTTATTATTATTTTATTATTGTTATTATTATTGTTATTATAATATATAACACCGAAGAAACAGGTGATTACGTTTACTAAAAAAGTTAAATTAACAAATCTCTGTGTTTTTCTTTACAAATGACATTACTACAAAACATAATTATTCAGGCTTTTCCTTTGGCTTCTCTCCCTCAGAGTATGCTTCGTGCAAGGGAAAGCTGGGAAGGAGATAGGGTTTGTAGGAACAGCACCACTGAGTAGCAGTAGATTCACTGCAATTGGACAACATTATTGCGGAGCCAGGCGGCACACAACTGACAGCAAACAGCAACAGCAACAACTGACACAACTGACAGCAACAGCAATCAGACAGCAAAAGCTGCTGATTGCTGCTAAAGGCAGCACTGTCGTTACACAAACACACAGACACTGACACACAGATACAGAACAAAACAAAAACAGGACACCTAGACCTCTAACAGGTCTAACACAAAAATTGTCCAAAGGACTTATAGGGGGGTTAGTCCTTAAAAGGACTTTTGGGTCTCACAAGGAAGGGTAGTCCTTAAAAGGACTGTTGGGTCTCAAGCTGTGTGAATACAGGGGTGGGTAACAACAAGTGCTAAACCACCACACTGAAATCCACACACAGAAAGCTCAAAAAGCCAAAAAGCGCAAAAATCTCTCTCCAACTCCTACACTGTCAGGTCTCCACTAAACACATCTCCAACACACTGTTTAAATGGCGCGGTCTCATTGCCTTTTATACCCTTGGGGCTGGCAATACTCAATAGCTGCCATTGGGTGATTTTGGAACATGTGGGCACATTTTTTTTAAATTCAATGATTTTCAAATGTTCGACCTTATTAAAATCAGCAGAAAAAACAAACTAAACCTGTCTACACTGTACTGTCAGGGTATTTGCTGTCTATTAAAATGAATTTGGTATGGAAACATCCTTGCCAATCCAACAGAAGAACAACCTCCTTGACCCACACTGACCATACTTTCCACTCCTCTCCCACATGGACCAACCTTCACAAGGACATAACCAATTACCTATATACACCCTCCACTCCTCTCCCACATGGACCAACCTTCACAAGAACATAACCAATTCCATATATACACCCTCCACCTCCTCCTCTTCCACATGGACCACCTTCACAAGACATAACCAATTACCTATATACACCCCCACTCCTCTCCCACATGGACCAACTTCACAAGGACATAACCAATTCCATATATACACCCTCCACTCCTCTTCCACATGACCACCCCTTCACAAGGACATAACCAATTACCTATATACACCCTCCACTCCTCTTCCACATGGACCAACCTTCACAAGGACATAACCAATTCCATATATACACCCTCCACTCCTCTTCCACATGGACCAACCTTCACAAGGACATAACCAATTACCTATATACACCCCCACTCCTCTCCCACATGGACCAACCTTCACAAGGACATAACCAATTCCATATAACACACCCTCCACTCCTCTTCCACATGGACCAACCTTCACAAGGACATAACCAATTACCTATATACACCCCCACTCCTCTCCCACATGGACCAACCTTCACAAGGACATAACCAATTACATATATAACACCCCCACTCCTCTCTCCACATGGACCAACCTTCACAAGGACATAACAATTACCTATATACACCCCTCCACTCCTCTCCCACATGGATCACCTTCCCAAGGACATAAC
>CM033471.1:270045104-270086894 GCA_019447015.1 Hymenochirus boettgeri | reverse complement strand
CAATTACATATATACACCCTCCACTCCTCTCCACATGGACCAACCTTCCAAGGACATAACCAATTAGATATATACACCTTCCCTCCTCTCCTCCCACATGGACCAACCTTCACAAGGACATAACCAATTACATAATACACCCTCCACTCCTCTCCAAATGGACCAACCTTAACAAGGACATAACCAATTACATATATCACACCTCCACCCTCTCCCACATGGACCAACCTTCACAAGGACATACAAATCACATATATACACCAGTGAAACTAGTAAGTGATGATATCCCTGGATATTCCCAGTGCGATGTATAGAAAGCTTCTATTGGCTATTTTTGTTATAAAACCACGTAACCCTATGTCCAATGCACCAGGGATAATGCGGCTTATGATGGATTTAACAACCATGCACCAAGCCAATTATTTGCATTTTAGGATGGAACCTTTAACTCCATTAAATAGCTGCATTAAAGATTCAGAATGGTTTATACCCAAAACTATGTTTGCTTTTGATTAAAAGTTGTATTTTAGATATTCATTTAATAATCAAAACTTACCTCACCCAGGTAAGTTTATATATGTCACGTGTGGGTGGTAGACACCCACTTACTGTATAATTAAGGATACGTATAAAATTTACGCTGCGTTAAAGTCCCCTGTAATACCACCTTAAGTTTAGCATCGGTGTAAAACTTAACTAAATGTGCAGTTTCTCTACCATAGTGTAAAACTCACATTAGCCACGTATTAAATCGTTTTGCGTGGATTTTACATTTATTTTATATATTGATTCTCCCTAAAGATTAAAAGTAAGAGAACCTACAATTAATTGTAGTAACCCTGATCTTGGAAAATCTTTTTGCTGACTTTTTATTGCCACAGAATAATGGTGTTTTTCACGTGTTTTATAGAGTCTACTACCGCAGATTGATGGATTTGAAAGCAAAATTTCCCATGTGGTAAAAAAGATTAATCCTGAAATGTGTGGAATATTTGTGCTCTTCTCAAGCAAAAACATACACGGATTTTGCCTTCCCAGTTCACCACCCTTACAAACCTTACGGGTATAATTTATAACCATACGGAGAGCCTTTTACTGAGAGCTTTCTGGATCTCTCGGTTCCTAACACTGTATATTGGGGTTTAATAACGGTGTCACCATAGTGTATACAAAAGAGATATTTATTTACATTGGATGACTGTCCCTTAGCTGGAACGGCATATTTAGCAACCAGTATCCCATAATATGTGCAGAACAACTGTGAGGTGGGAGATACAGGTGGAGAAGGCTTTCTGTCTCCCAGTGCTGTAGAGATCCTCAGGATGGAGAGGATGATGCTGATATATGATGTCATGATAAACAACAATGGCATTAGAAGGAAAGATATACTTAATACAGTTTTTGGTATTTCCACATTTACATTTTCTGCACAGGAAATTTCAAGAAGAGGAGCATAATCACATAAATATAATCAAGTGATTACACCCACAAACCCAGGGTAAGTGATGGCAGTTATGACAACCAAAGCGAAAGGAACACCAGTATCCATGACCATATTACCTAGAAATGTGAATGTTTACTGGTCATGATGGTGACATAGTGTATTGAAATGGCAAATAGCCAGGTATCTGTCATATGACATCACAGTGAGTAAGAAACATCAGTTCCTGTAAAGAAACCAGAAACACAATATTGAGTAACACAAGCAGAGACAGACATGGTTTTTCCATCTCCCAGTAGTACTAAGTAGGTTGGGTCCAACACTTGTAGACAACATGATTCGGTTAGAGAGAGATGACTAAGGAAGAAATACATGGGAGATCTGAGGTTCCGACTTCCAAGATACAAACCAATTACATGGATTTTACAGTTAATGTCATAATGTAAATCACAATGCACAGAAGAAGAGAAGAACCTTCAGGGTACGAGAACCAAAAATCCAAGGAGAGAATTCTGTGATTTTGGATCTTGCAGTTGTTATGTTTTCATTCACTGATCCCAAGAAAAGATTCACAAGCTATTTATGACAATTTATGTCCACAATATCTGTACAAACACCAACCATAAAGTGAGCATGTAATTAGATACTAGAGACCAATTAATAGCTTAGAAAGGAAAAAGCTACAGTGAACTATGTAAGATGCAAGGTGTTTAAGAAAAGACAGCATTCCTTGATTCTCAAGGTACACCTATTTATACCTATACAGGAATATTGTTCCTATGTTTCTGTATTTATAACTTTTTATATTTCATTCTTCCAAAGGTTAAAAATATAAATATATACGATGGCTTCATGATAGCGAAAACTCTTAGAAACAATATATTTAGGGGGGGTCTAATTTGGGTCTAACTTTGGGTTTAACTTTTGTGATCCCAATCTATGGAATCACAGGGATATTTGGTGCCTTGCTGAGTGCTCCATCCTTTATACTAGGTGGGTAATTATCTTGCTAAGCTACACTCTCGCTATGTGAGGCATTTTGTTTTAAAATAAATCTAAACATAGAATTGTGTAGCACAGTTAACAGACAGATTTTCTATAAATCCGTTGATTGATTGCGGGATTTATACAGTATTTGCTGCTGAACAAAAAATAAAAAGTATTTAAAAAGAAAATGTTCTCCTATAAAAGGAAACTACTTGGTTTTCTGCAGCAACTAAGCCCAACAAACATTCTTTTAAATGAATTACCTTTATTATTTAGAATCCTGCGTCTTCTTATTTTAATATTATTCGCCTCAAATTCATGTTCTTTAAACTAAGCTCTTAAGAACAGAAATTCTATGGATCTTATATAGAAGTGCAAGGCTCAACGATTGTCTGTAAAACAACAGCAATGATCTACTTTTGGTTTTATAAGCTTTGAAATTTCCCCTTGTGGATTCCAATCAACAAATCTCAACAACACACTTATTAATGAGGAAAAGAAACATTCACCATGCAATATTAATATGTCTTTATACAACTATCCACAGAGGATGGATCCCCTAGATGATGACATATTGTGTTATCTTTTACAATATTAAAATCACACATGATAAATTCCCTGGTAAAAACTATGGATGACTATTCTTGCAGGATGTTTATTAGGGATGAATCGAAAGTTTGAAAATTCCATTCAAAGTTTGAAAATTCCATTTCGAAAGTTGAAAATTCCATTCAAAGTTTGAAATTCCATTCGAAAGTTTGAAAATATCTTTTTTTTTCTATCGAAAATTCGAAAAACTCCAAATGAAATGGATTTTCGGTTCTTCAATAGGTTCTGCAGTTTCAATCGGAATGAAATTCGCCAGTGTGTTTGTTCAAGACTATTTTTAATTAGCTGTTTTGCTTATTGCAACCCTCCCACCACCACCAAAAATATGATGTATATAAACATATTATTTATCAGTTGGCAATCTGGGAAGTAAAATACATAAAACATTGACTATAATTGTTACAATAATGGCACATTTTTTAGTTCAGACCAAGTAGAGTAAAAACTATAGACTCATTTATGATCACTAAAAAACAATTATGGATTATTAATCATCCACAAAACCAGTACTCTTTTAGATATTTAATTGTTTAATGGGTTAAAGGAGAACCATAGTGGTGTAAAAACTACTTTTTTTTTAATTTAAAATAAAAAGTATCTGGGCAGGGGGTAGGATAGGTAATTTCTTTTTTCCCAATATAATTTCTATGAGGAATGGCAGGATGAGAAAAACTGCTCCTGCCAGTCTTCCTGAGTGCTTCAGCACTATATTTAATATGGGAAGGCCCAAGGCCATACCCTGGCATAAAAACTGTGTGTGCTGTAGCTCTAACAAAACAATATTGGTAGTTGTCCTTTAAATCTACCTTCCCATATAATACAGGTTTAGCATGGGTTTTACACACTTTACCGGCAATTCCTGATACTTTTTCATATATGTTTGGCATTGCAGCGGGAAATTTATCGAGCATTCCATCGCCCTATTAAAGGCTTACAAAGCTTCGCTCCATACTTTACTGCAGTAAGTGTTGCAAAGTGTTTAGAAGTCTATTAATAATTTTCGTCCAAGTATGAAGACTTTTTATCCCCAAAAAGAGGATTCTGAACATTGACATACATGTAAAACCACTAATAAAGATATTAAGCCCTGTACTCGTGTTATATTAATGTCAGCAAGGAGCGACCAATGACTGCCAATGGCTGACCATCTTACATATGTGGTGACTCACATCTGCATTATTGATTATTGATCTGCCATGATGATGACACAAAAAATGCCGTAAGAAGGAAAATATCCCTAGACATAGGAATATACATCCACACTGAGTGCCACTTGGAAATGTGTTCTCCACCCAAAGTGGGTCATGTGTTCAAGTACTGAAAGCTGAGAGTTATTCCCAAGAACCAAGCCAGAGCAGCAGGGACTTCTCATAAAAGGCAGTTACTGGTATAAAGACAAGGTTGAAGATTACGTCTCCTGAGAAGGTGAAATGTTACTAAGGATAAAAAGGTGAAATGTTACTAGGATAAAAAGGTGATGGTTACTAAGGATAAAAAGGTGAAAAGTTACTAAGGATAAAAAGGTGAAAAGTACTAAGGATAAAAAGGTGAAATGTTACTAAGGATAAAAGTGAAAAGTTACTGAGGATAAAAGGTGAAATACGAGGATAAAAAGTTGAAAAGTTACTAAGGATAAAAGGTGAAATGTTACTAAGGATAAAAGGTGAAAAGTTACTAAGGATAAAAAAGGTAAAATGTTACTAAGGAATAAAAGTGTAAAAGTTACTGAGGATAAAAGGTGAAAAGTTACTAAGGATAAAAAAGTGAAATGTTACTAAGGATAAAAAGGTGAAAAGTTACTAAGGATAAAAGGTAAAATGTTACTAAGGTAAAAAGGTAAATGTTACTAAGGATAAAAGGAAAGTTCTAAGGATAAAAAGGTGAAAAGTTACTAAGGATAAAAGGTGAAATGTTACGAAGGATAAAAAGGTGAAAAGTTACTAAGGTAAAAAGGTGAAAGTACTAAGGATAAAAAGGTGAAATGTTACTAATATAAAAGTTGAAAAAGTTACTAAGGATAAAAAGGTGAAATGTTACTAAGGATAAAAAAGGTGAATGTTACTAAGGATAAAAAAGGTAAAAAGTTACTAAGGATAAAAAGGTGAAAAGTTACTAAGGATAAAAAGGTGAAGTTACTAGGATAAAAAGGTAAAATGTTACTAAGGATAAAAGGTGAAATGTTACTAAGGATAAAAAGGTCAAATGTTACTAGGATAAAAAGGTGAATGTTACTAAGGATAAAAGGTGAAAAGTTACTAGGATAAAAGGTGAAAAGTTACTAAGGTAAAAGGTGAAATGTTACTAAGGATAAAAGTGAAAAGTTTACTAAGGATAAAAAGGTAAATGTTACTAAGGATAAAAAAGTGAAATGTTACTAAGGATAAAAAGGTAAAAGTTACTAGGATAAAAGGTTAAGTACTAAGGAAAAGGTGAAAATTAGGAGCCGCAGAATAAAGAAAACCTTAAAGTGGATTGCTGGATTAAATAATTTGGCCATGGTATTGAACTAATTGCTTTAATGTATCCAGAGAGAAGGGCAGGCTTTGCAATACAATGGTAATCTAAAATGAAAGCATTTAATTAAATGTGCACTAGCTTCATTTTTTGTGTGTAACAATGCGTAGATTGTTGGCCAATGGGTTGGTCTTTGAGCTTTCATTGGTTCTTCATAGAGCAAAATCTGCTTTTCCCTGTCTCACGAACCTTCTCTGACGTTTTCCTTGCTTCCAGTGCAGCAACTTCAAGGGCCACAACTGTTGACCACCCACAGTGCAGTTCCTCTTACCCAGTCCTTTTATTACCTTACTATAAAATTTAAGATTGCTAAAAAGTTTTTATCACCTTCCCCCTAGAAGAGCAGCACATTAAAGGAGCTGGTTCATGGTTAACCAGAGGGCTGGCAATTTTTATTTTCCTTCCTAGGCACACTTAAAATAAATTAAACCATTTATGTCTGTGACTTCTACAATTACACGCCTTAAGCTCGTACACACGTACGATTGTGGCACAGCCCCAGGACCCCTGAGTGTGTCATGCGGGTGACGTATGGCCATTCTGGCGATATCGCACGGTGTATGCGTTTGGTTGGGGGTCTTTTTTATTTACTTACCTGGCTGGTGCTCCACTCGCAGATCCTCTCTGCTCTCAGGTGCGCCTGTCCCGACACGCGGCTATCTACGGCTATGCGCATCAATACAAAGATAGGCACGTGATCAGGACAGAGCCTCGACAGCAGAGCAGGAGCTGCGAATGGAGCACCGGGTAAGTTAGTGTTTTAGTGTCAATGGTGCATGGGGAGAGTCAGTGACTAACAGTCAAGGTGTTTCTTCGGTGTTCTCCCCGCTGCACCGTTAATGTATTGAATATACTGAATACATTTTGCATATTGCACCTGGCTGAGAAGTTGTCCCTTGTTGGCCATTTTGGAATGACTTAAAGGACACTAAAACTCTCATATTAGTACATTGCTATTTAACCTTATTTTATTTCAAACTTTTGAACAATTTTTCCCACTGGTTTTAATGGGTCCGATTCATTTTTTAAAACTATCCAGAGTTTGAAATTTCGGAAATGGAAATCCGGCCATCTCTATAGTACAGTAATTAAACAACTAGTAATTAAAAACTTGTAGATTCAATTTATTAGAACACAACACCTCCTTCACTTATACAATACCATTAGCAGTAGACTATATACCAAGAGGCGCAAGATAAAAATCCCATCTAAATGTCACGTTAACAATTTTATCAACCGGTAGCGTGACTTGCAAACAGAATTTTCAAAGGCTACACGGATGTCACCCACCATCCACACAATGCAATTTAATTTTGTGGTTGCAGCACTTGGCATCGAATTTATTTCCAGCTAAATAGCTGCCATGAAAATCACGTATGTTTTCCCCCATCTTTCATGTGTGTTCTTTTTCTCCTATCTTCCCCCTGGGCCATAATGGTCCTTTGTTTGGAGAAGGGCTGACAAGGGCTACCAGTTTATGGTGGGGCAAGAGATGAATCCTCAATTCACAACCACGCTTAATCATAATTCACGGTTTTCCCACAACGTCTATTATTTAAGATGGTAGAACATGTTTGCAAGACCATGATACATTCCAACAAAATGCCCACTGTTGGACACTTCAATGTCGATATGGAGACACATGACCAAGGTGGACCAATATTTTGTAAATTCTGCAAATTTTCCTAAATAAAATCAAAAAATAGCTTAATACTGCATATGGTACAAGACCTCAGAGCACCCCAAAATCTATTTCTTCTATATGTTTTAATGTATTGTAGAGGATGGTCTGGCCGATTGGTGGTGAGTTTATCAGTGGTACGGGGACCATGACTATTGCTTTGCGTGTCTGAGCTCTCCACCAAATAGCCTTTTTAAATAAAGTAGATCTGAGATTTCTGGAATGGGCTGGTTTCTCAGATTGTGCATCAAGAAAGAAATAATCTATGGTTATAGAACAATAAATAATTGGACAACGTCGGTAGGCTGTTTAAATAAAAAATGTCATGCCAACTAAAGGGTAACCATGATTGTTTGATAGAATATACACCCTTGACAAGCCAATAACACTACTCCGACCAGAAGTTGGACTGCATAAGTTTATCAATAAGGGATGCTTTTAAAACTCTTTCCTATTCCCTGTATGTGGATTGTTGCTCTGTAGAACTTATGTGTTTGTTCTAAAGATCATTTTGTTTTAGACCTGAACAAGGTTCACATGGAATCAAAATGTCACATGTTCAAATAAACACTTTTCTGCTCAATACTGGAGTGCGCTATGAATATCTGTTCCCAATTTGTACATGGTGTGCCAGTGGCTATGGCATTGTAGCAGCACCCGCAGAAGATATACCCTGAGATAGAAGAGTGGTGAGTGTTAACCTTTTATATCTTGGGATAAAAGATCAGACAAAGCAGTCATTGAATGTTCATTGTATATAATGCTAGAGGAGGGTTTTGGAGCGAGAACAGAACTGGGAAAAGAATCATCAATGTATTAAAATTGTTTCATGTCATATGTTTTACACGATGTTGGTAGAAACACAGATCATAAACATCCAACTGCTTCATCTCCTTCAATATGATTTTAGTTTGTCTATTCTTTTGTTTTAAAAAATCTACAAATTTTCCACAATTAAACATATATTTTTAAAGAAAAAACATTAAACAGGGAGGTTCAATAAAAGTTCTTATCGTTAAATGGTGCTAATTTTGCCCCAACCAATCAGATCTTTTTAACATTTGAAAGCTAACATTGATTGGCTGGTGGGCAAAATTAGCACCATTTTTAACTATAAGAACTTTTATGAATCCCCTATATGTTATTAACCCAACGAAGCCAATTGAATGATCGGTGAACGTTTAATATTACAAATGGAGTCCAGCTGAATTTGACTTTTTATTATAATTATCATTGTTATTCTATACTATATATCTATGGAAGGGAATAACTAAATCTGTCAAAGACAAATCTAGCTTTCTTGTTTGGATAAACACATTTTTGCCTTCAAATGTTTTGAACAATCCGAAGAAGGAAAACGGAGCCCCAATACCCCATAAAGATAACAGACGTGGCAGGTTAATGTAACCGGCGAGTTTTCTGCCAAGTACATCAAAACCAGACATATGCGGAGTACCCACATTTCCTTGTCAGGAGATCCCCCAAATTAAAACAGCACTTTCTAGGTTTTTGTAAACACTTCTAAATCTAATCTGCTCTTTCAAAATGCGATGCACGGACTTGCTAAAATTCGACTTAATACATCAAGACTTAGAAGATTCAGGCCACACCTCACATATTTGTGCCCTGATTGACACTTCACCAAAAAGTTTTATTTTTTCGACACCCTCATTCACTGGTGCTCTACTAATGTGACTCTGTATCTTAAAGAGGGATCTGTACTACTAATTTTGTCTTTTGCTTATTTGGAATCCCCAGTTACAGGTCCTTTTCCTCAGGTGTAGCGGTAACGTCACATCCAATTCCCTTTTTTTGTGACACTTGACCAGAACATGTTCTGGCCCAACCAGTAGAACTTAAAGGCAAGTCCACACAAAAAAACTTTGTGAAAACTGTAGATTACCCCACCAGATCCCAAAAGTTCTGAAGCGTCTTTGGAAACTCTGTATATGTGAAAGTGGGGTTGGGGGATATCTACAGTTTGCAACAAGTTTTTTTTTTGAGTGGACATGCCTTTTAAATAGTTACTAGCACTGGGGTGGAACCAATAATTAAAGTTACACACACACACCAATTCTATACCGACCCTCTCACTCCCACAAACAGTTAACTCTGTGCTATAAACTTTAAGTTTCCATGTTGTGCCTCAGGATTGGAAAACTCAAATATATTTGTTGTATTCAGTTAGTTAGTCATTTGACTGGCTTCTCATTTAAAATGACTGTTGGCAATTATTTACCCTGGAAAGTCCCAATTAGTAATTACAGCCAGGTGTTAGGGACCTCCTGAATGAAAGGTGTGTGATGCATTGAGGCTAGGTGTTATCGAAACTGCCCGGGTAGGTGTCAAAACCATTGTACATGGCAGACAGTTGGTGTCGACCCCCCACCCCACCTCTATTTGCTTGGTTTCTTCATTTTCACATAATTGGCCTCCTTGACACTCTTCTTGAACCATTAGAACAAACAAGAAAAGAGATGATCACGGCATAAGTCATTGGATAGGCCTCTTCCCTCCTTGTTAAACACAGCAGCCGGTGATAGCCTTTAATACTAATCCAATACAAGGTCAGGAAGACAACCTTCCCAAGAAAAAAAGCAGGGAGTGTCAGCCCAGATAAATGACCCATGGTTAAACGGTTAGGACCTTCCCATACTGAGTTTACCTTGACGTGGTTGGAAGGCTTTTCACTTTTAGCTAAAATGTAACTCAACCCCCATGTTTATGTGTTGCACTAGCATAGATATTATGGTATATGGGCCCAGGAATGTGCATGATCATCTCTTTCTTGTTTTGTTCTAATGTTATTGGTCAGATCAGTAGCACTTCCACTATTTGTTTCGAAATATTTTGCCACAGGATCTCCCACAGCCCCCCTTTTGTACCTCTTGAACCGTCTGCTCCTTTCCAACAGATTCTTGTACAATTCATTCTGAATTGAGAAAGTCAGTCGGATGACTATCAAAAGCTTCTGCAAGAAACTAAAACTTGTAGTCCAGCTGTCTACTCAATACAAACAGCTTATACATGACCTGTGAGATGGGAACTTTCACAAGGTTCTAAAAACCGATATTCAAAAAGTCATATACAGCAAGTGGTAATTCTGGACCTGTAAGTTTTAACATCCGTGGGGTAGAAGATCAGTAAAAGTTTTTTTGGGGGACCATATTGTCTGGATTATATCCCAGAAAGGGAAAGCCCGTGGATGATCAGTGGAAGTTTTCTATTATGAAACATGTACAGCTGAATTGTAGTTATAATTATATTATATTCATATTTTGTTTTGAAAACATAAAACATACAGATATGAAAGGTTCTTGGTGAGAAATAATGAAATAAAAAAATAAAAATAAACGTGTCAAACACAGCACTCCTAAATATGTAAAGATCTGTAAATCTCTAATATCTAAATAAATAATATAATAATAGAATAATATAATAATAATAATAATAATCATTACTACTAATAACATTATTAATCATAATATATTTTTAATAATATAATAATAATAATAATAATAATAATAATAATAATCATACTATTTTACAACTAATACGCATCATACATAATAATAATCATAAATAATATAATACATATAATACTAGAACTATATTGAATAGTGTACGTAGATGTTTGGTACAAATAAACACAATGACTATAAGTGTCTATGTGTTTCTAAACTCCTCTCCCACATGGACCAACCTTCACAAGGACATAACCAATTACCTATATACACCCTCCACTCCTCTCCCACATGGACCAACCTTCACAAGGACATAACCAATACATGATATACACCCTCCACTCCTATCCCACATGGACCAACCTTCACAAGGACATAAACCACATTAATATATACACCCTCCACCCTCTCTCCACATGGACCAACCTCACAAGGACATAACCAATTACCTATATTACAAACCTCCACTCCTCTTCCACATGGACCAACCTTCACAAGGACATACCAATTACATATACACATCCACTTCCTCTCCCACATGGACAACCTTCACAAGGACATAACCAATTACATCTATACACCCTCCACTCCCTCCAACAGACAAACTTCCCAAGGACATTACCCAATTAATATACCACCCTCACTCCCTCTTCCACATGGACCAACCTGTCACAAGGCATAACCAATGATTTACAACCCCCAATCTCTCTCCCACTGCCCAACCTTCACAACGACATAAACCAATGGTTTACATTACACCTTCTCGACTCCTTATTCCCACATGATCAACCTCATCCAATGGACATAACTCAATATACATATATACACCCTCCACTCCTCTCCCACATGGACCAACCTCACAATGGACCTATACCACTTAAGATATACACCACTCCACTCCTCTCCCAACATGGACTCAACACTTGCACAAGGACATAACATTACGATATATACCACCTATCCGACTCTCTCCACATTGGACAACCTCAACAAGGACATGAACCAATTAATATAGTACACTTCCACTTCCTCCCACGATGGACAAACCTTCAAAGGGACCATAACCAATACATTATATACCACCTCTCCACTCCTCCTTCCCACATGCAGTGACAAACCTCACAAGGACATAACCAATTACATTACTACCACCCTGCACTCCTCTCCCTACATGGACAAACCTTCACAAGGAACATATACAGATACATATATACACCCTCCACTCTCTCCCACATGGACCAACCTTCACAAGGACATAACCAATTAGATATATACACCTTCCACTCCTCTCCCACATGGACCAACCTTCACAAGGACATAACCAATAGTAAGAGTGAGGCCACACTGCAACGCACAGGAATCGCGCACCAAATAACGCGATAACGCTCGCGATTGTGTGTACGATTCTTGTGCGTTTTGCGTTTGCGTTTTGCGCATGCGTTTTTGCCTTTTTGTGTTATGGAAACGCATGCGTTAATGCACCAAAAATGGTGAACGCATGCGTTACCAAAACGCGAACGGACGCGCAATCGCATGTGTATCGGAAATCGCGGTAATTTTCGCGTTCCCGTGATTTCCATTTTAGCAAAAAATCGCGGGCGCAAACGTGAACGCGAAACGCATGCGCAAACGCACGAATAACGCGCTAGTGTGGCCTAGCCCTTAATGTTAGTATAGTGAATGTAACTCTTAGTTAATGTTAGTAAATGTTAACAAACGAAAAATATTCACATATTTACATTTTTTTATTATTATTATTTTTTTTTATACTTATAATAAAATTAATTTTTTTAATATATAAATTTGCAGATGAGGGAAGGTCACCTCCACCAGCACCCCACCAAGACCACAGAGCGCCTCCAGTTTCCCCTTCACAACCCCCACCGCCAGCGCCAGCAGGGACCACAGCACGCCAGCGCCGGCTGAAAATATGGATAGGCGTCGGCGCTTGGAGAGCAGACAGAGGCGCATGGAGAGCCATGGAGAGCAGGGAGAGGCCCATGAGAGTGCATGGAGAGCGCATGGAAACAGGCAGAGGCGCATGGAGAGGCGCATGGAGAGGCGCATGGAGAGGCGCATGGAAGCAGGCAGAGGCGCATGGAGAGGCGCATGGAAGGTGCATGGAGAGGTGCATGGAGAGGCGCATGGAAAACAGGCAGACGGCGCATGGAGAGGCGCATGGAGAGGCGCATGGAAAGCAGGCAGAGGCGCATGGAGAGGTGCATGGAGAGGCGCATGGAAAACAGGCAGAGGCGCTGGAGAGGCGCATGGGAGGCGCATGGAGGAGGCGCATGGAAAGCAGGCAAGGCGCATGGAGAGGCGCATGGAGAGGTGCATGGAGAGGTGCATGGAGAGGCGCATGGAAAGCAGGCAGAGGCGCATGGAGAGGCGCATGCTCTCCATGCACAAAGACATTTTGCGCATTAAGCGCGAAGTTTTAAAAAATAAATAGGTGCTGTTTTGGGGTTTTTTTTAGCACCATGTTTGTTTATTGTTTATATATTTTTTATTATTATTTATTATTATTTATTATTGTTATTATTATTGTTATTATAATATATAACACCGAAGAAACAGGTGATTACGTTTACTAAAAAAGTTAAATTAACAAATCTCTGTGTTTTATCTTTACAAATGACATTACTACAAAACATAATTATTCAGGCTTTTCCTTTGGCTTCTCTCCCTCAGAGTATGCTTCGTGCAAGGGAAAGCTGGGAAGGAGATAGGGTTTGTAGGAACAGCACCACTGAGTAGCAGTAGATTCACTGCAATTGACAACATTATTGCGGAGCCAGGCGGCACACAACTGACAGCAAACAGCAACAGCAACAACTGACACAACTGACAGCACACACAGATCAGACAGCAAAAGCTGCTGATTGCTGCTAAAGGCAGCACTGTCGTTACACAAACACACAGACACTGACACACAGATACAGAACAAAAAAAAAACAGGACCCTAGACCTCTAACAGGTCTAACACAAAAATTGTCCAAAGGACTTATAGGGGGGTTAGTCCTTAAAAGGACTTTGGGTCTCACAAGGAAGGGTAGTCCTTAAAAGGACTGTTGGGTCTCAAGCTGTGTGAATACAGGGTGGGTAACAACAAGTGCTAAACCACCACACTGAAATCCACACACAGAAAGCTCAAAAAGCCAAAAAGCGCAAAAATCTCTCTCCAACTCCTACACTGTCAGGTCTCCACTAAACACACTCTCCAACACACTGTTTAAATGGCGCTGGTCTCATGCCTTTTATACCCTTGGGGCTGGCAATACTCAATAGCTGCCATTGGGTGATTTTGGACATGTGGGCACATTTTTTTTAAATTCAATGATTTTCAAATGTTCGACCTTATTAAAATCAGCAAGAAAAACAAACTAAACCTGTCTACACTGTACTGTCAGGGTATTTGCTGTCTATTAAAATGAATTTGGTATGGAGAAACATCCTTGCCAATCCAACAGAAGAACAACCTCCTTGACCCACACTGACCATACTTTCCACTCCTCTCCCACATGGACCAACCTTCACAAGGACATAACCAATTACCTATATACACCCTCCACTCCTCTCCCACATGGACCAACCTTCACAAGACATAACCAATTCCATATATACACCACTACACCCTCCCTCCTCTCCACATGGACCACCTTCACAAGGACATAACCAATTACCTATATACACCCCCACTCCTCTCCCACATGGACCAACTTCACAAGGACATAACCAATTCCATATATACACCCTCCACTCCTCTTCCACATGGACCAACCTTCACAAGGACATAACCAATTCCATATATACACCCTCCACTCCTCTTCCACATGGACCAACCTTCACAAGGACATAACCAATTCCATATATACACCCTCCACCTCCTCTTCCACATGGACCACCTTCACAAGGACATAACCAATTACCTATATACACCCCCACTCCTCTCCCACATGGACCAACCTTCACAAGGACATAACCAATTCCATATATACACCCTCCACTCCTCTTCCACATGGACCAACCTTCACAAGGACATAACCAATTACCTATATACACCCCCACTCCTCTCCCACATGGACCAACCTTCACAAGGACATAACCAATTACATATATAACACCCCCACTCCTCTCTCCACATGGACCAACCTTCACAAGGACAAACAATTACCTATATACACCCTCCACTCCTCTCCCACATGGATCAACCTTCCCAAGGACATAACCAATTACATATATACACCCTCCACTCCTCTCCCACATGGACCAACCTTCACAAGGACATAACCAATTAGATATATACACCTTCCCTCCTCTCCCACATGGACCAACCTTCACAAGGACATAACCAATTACATAATACACCCTCCACTCCTCTCCACATGGACCAACCTTACAAGGACATAACCAATTACATATACCACCTCACTCCTCTCCCACATGGACCAACCTTCACAAGGACATAACAAATCACATATATACACCAGTGAAACTAGTAAGTGATGATATCCCTGGATATTCCCAGTGCGATGTATAGAAAGCTTCTATTGGCTATTTTTGTTATAAAACCACGTTAACCCTATGTCCCAATGCACCAGGGATAATGCGGCTTTATGATGGAATTAACAACCAATGCACCAAGCCAATTATTGCATTTTAGGATGGAACCTTTAACTCCATTAAATAGCTGGCATTAAAGATTCAGAATGGTTATACCCAAAACTATGTTTGCTTTTGATTAAAAGTTGTATTTAGATATTCATTTAATAATCAAAACTTACCTCACCCAGGTAAGTTTATATATGTCACGTGTGGGTGGTAGACACCCACTTACTGTATAATTAAGGATACGTATAAAATTTACGCTGCGTTAAAGTCCCTGTAATACCACCTTAAGTTTAGCATCGGTGTAAAACTTAACTAAATGGTGCAGTTTCTCTACCATAGTGTAAAACTCACATTAGCCCGTATTAAATCGGTTTTGCGTGGATTTTACATTTATTTTTATATTGATTCTCCCTAAAGATTAAAAGTAAGAGAACCTACAAATTAATTGTAGTAATCCCTGATCTTGGAAAATCTTTTTGCTGACTTTTTATTGCCACAGAAATATGGTGTTTTTCACGTGTTTTATAGAGTCTTACTACCGCAGATTGAATGGATTTGAAAGCAAAATTTCCCATGTGGTAAAAAAGATTAATCTGAAGTGTGGAATATTTGTGCTCTTCAGCAAAAACATACACGGAGTTTGCCTTCCCCAGTTCTACCACCCTTACAAACCTTACTGGGTATAATTTATAACCATACGGAGAGCCTTTTACTGAGAGCTTTCTGGATCTCTCGGTTCCTAACACTGTATATTGGGGTTTTAATAACGGTGTCACCATAGTGTATACAAAAGAGATATTTATTTACATTGGATGACTGTCCCTTAGCTGGAACTGCATATTTAGCAACCAGTATCCCATAATATGTGCAGACAACTGTGAGGTGGGAGATACAGGTGGAGAAGGCTTTCTGTCCTCCCAGTGCTGTAGAGATCCTCAGGATGGAGAGGATGATGCTGATATATGATGTCATGATAAACAACAATGGCATTAGAAGGAAAGATATACTTAATACAGTTTTTGGTATTTCCACATTTACATTTTCTGCACAGGAAATTTTCAAGAAGAGGAGCATAATCACATAAATATAATCAAGTGATTACACCCACAGAACCCAGGGTAAGTGATGGCAGTTATGACAACCAAAGCGAAAGGAACACCAGTATCCATGACCATATTCTAGAAAATGTGAATGTTTACTGGTCATGATGGTGACATAGTGTATGAATGGCAAATAGCCAGGTATCTGTCATATGACATCACAGTGAGTAAGAAACATTCAGTTCCTGTAAAGAAACCAGAAACACAATATTGAGTAACACAAGCAGAGACAGACATGGTTTTCCATCTCCCGTAAGTACTAAGTAGGTTGGTCCAACACTTGTAGACAACATGATTCGGTTAGAGAGAGATGACTAAGGAAGAAATACATGGGAGATCTGAGGTTCCGACTTCCAAGATACAAACCAATTATCATGGAGTTTACAGTTAATGTCATAATGTAAATCACAATGCACAGAAAGAAGAGAAGAACCTTCAGGGTACGAGAACCAAAAATCCAAGGAGAGAATTCTGTGATTTGGATCTATTGCAGTTGTTATGTTATTCATTCTGATCCCAAGAAAAAGATTCACAGCTATTTATGACAATTTATGTCAACAATATCTGTACAAAACCAACCATAAAGTGAGCATGTAATTAGATACTAGAGACCAATTAATAAGCTTAGAAAGGAAAAAGCTACAGTGAACTATGTAAGATAGCAAGGTGTTTAAGAAAAGGACAGCATTCCTGTGATTCTCAAGGTACACTATTTATACCTATACAGGAATATTGTTCCTATGTTTCTGTATTTATAACTTGTTTATATTTCAATTCTTCCAAAGTTAAAAATAAAATATATCGATGGCTTCATGATAGCGAAAACTCTTAGAAACAATATATTTAGGGGGGGTCTAATTTGGGTCTAACTTTGGGTTTAACTTTGTGATCCCAATCTAATTGGAATCACAGGGATATTGGTGCCTTGCTGAGTGCTCCATCCTTTATACTAGGTGGGTAATTATCTTGCTAAGCTACACTCTCGCTATGTGAGGCATTTTGTTTAAAATAAATCTAAACATAGAATTGTGTAGCACAGTTAACAGACAGATTTTCTATAAATCCAGTTGGATTGATTGCGGGATTTATACAGTATTTGCTGCTGAAAAAAATAAAAAGTATTTAAAAAGAAAATGTTCTCCTATAAAAGGAAACTACTTGGTTTTCTGCAGCAACTAAGCCAACAAACTTCTTTTAAATGAATTACCTTTATAGTATTTAGAATCTGCGTCTTCTTATTTTAATATGATTCGCCTCAAATTCAGTTTCTTTAAACTAAGCTCATTAAGAACAGAAATTCTATGGATCTTATATAGAAGTGCAAGGCTCAACGATTGTCTGTAAAAACAACAGCAATGATCTACTTGGTTTTATAAGCTTTGAAATTTCCCCTTGTGGATTCCAATCAACAAATCTCAACAACACCATTATTAATGAGGAAAAGAAAACATTCACCATGCAATATTAATATGTCTTTAATACAACTATCCACAGAGGATGGATCCCCTAGATGATGACATATTGTGTTATCTTTTACAATATTAAAATCACACATGATAAATTCCTGGTAAAAACTATGGAATGACTATTCTTGCAGGATGTTTATTAGGGATGAATTCGAAAGTTTGAAAATTCCATTCAAAATTTGAAAATTCCATTCGAAAGTTTGAAAATTCCATTCAAAAGTTTGAAATTCCATTCGAAAGTTTGAAAATATCTTTTTTTTCTATCGAAAATTCGAAAACTCCAATGAAATGGATTTTCGGTTCTTCAATAGGTTCTGCAGTTCAATCGGAATGAAATTCGCCAGTTTTGTTCAAGACTATTTTTAATTAGCTGTTTTGCTTTATTGCAACCCTCCCACCACCACCAAAAATATGATGTATATAAACAATTTATTTATCAGTTGCAATCTGGGAAGTAAAAATACCATAAAACATTGATATAATTGTTACAATAATGGCACATTTTTTAGTTCAGACCAAGTAGGAGTAAAAACTATAGACTCAGTTATGATCACTAAAAAACAATTATGGGATTATTAATCATCCACAAAACCAGTACTCTTTTAGATATTTATTGTTTAATGGGTTAAAGGAGAACCATAGGGTGTAAAAACTACTTTTTTTTAATATTAAAATAAAAAAGTATCTGGGGCAGGGGGTAGGATAGGTAATTTCTTTTTCCCAATATAATTTCTATGAGGAATGGCAGGATGAAGAAAAACTGCTCCTGCCAGTCTTCCTGAGTGCTTCAGCACTATATTTAATATGGGAAGGCCCAAGGCCATACCTGGCATATAAAAACTGTGTGTGCTGTAGCTCTAACAAAACAATATTGGTAGTTGTCCTTTAAAATCTACACTTCCCAATATAATACAGGTTTAGCATGGGTTTTACACACTTTACGGGCAATTCCTGATACTTTTTCATATATGTTTGGCATTGCAGCGGGAAATTTATCGAGCATTCCATCGCCCTATTAAAGGCTTACAAAGCTTCGCTCCATACTTTACTGCAGTAAGTGTTGCAAAGTGTTTAGAAGTCTATTAATAATTTTCGTCCAAGTATGAAGACTTTTTATCCACAAAAAGAGGATTCTGAACATATGACATACATGTAAAACCACTAATAAAGATATTAAGCCCTGTACTCGTGTTATATTAATGTCAGCAAGGAGCGACCAATGACTGCCAATGGCTGACCATCTTACATATGTGGTGACTCACATCTGCATTATTGATTATTGATCTGCCATGATGATGACAAAAATGCCGTAAGAAGGAAAATATCCCTAGACATAGGAAGTATACATCCACACTGAGTGCCACTTGAAATGTTGTTCTCCACCCAAGTGGGTCATGTGTTCAAGTACTGAAAGCTGAAGAGTTAGTCCCAAGAAACCACAACAGAGCAGCAGGGACTTCTCATAAAAGGCAGGTACTGGTATAAAGACAAAGGTTGAAGATTACGTCTCCTGAGAAGGTGAAATGTTACTAAGGATAAAAAGGTGAAATGTTACTAGGATAAAAAGGTGAATGGTACTAAGGATAAAAGGTGAAAAGTTACTAAGGATAAAAAGGTGAAAAGTTACTAAGGATAAAAAGGTGAAATGTTACTAAGGATAAAAAGGTTGAAAAGTTACTGAGGATAAAAGGTGAAAAGTTACTGAGGATAAAAAGTTGAAAAGTTACTAAGGATAAAAAGGTGAAATGTTACTAAGGATAAAAAGGTGAAAAGTTACTAAGGATAAAAAAGGTAAAATGTTACTAAGGATAAAAAGGTAAAAGTTACTGAGGATAAAAAGGTGAAAAGTTACTAAGGATAAAAAAGTGAAATGTTACTAAGGATAAAAAGGTGAAAAGTTACTAAGGATAAAAAGGTAAAATGTTACTAAGGTAAAAGGTAAATGTTACTAAGGATAAAAAGTGAAATTCTAAAGGATAAAAAGGGTGAAAAGTTACTAAGGATAAAAGGTGAAATGTTACAAGGAATAAAAAGGTGAAAAGTTACTAAGGATAAAAAGGTGAAAAGTTACTAAGGATAAAAAGGTGAAATGTTACTAAGGATAAAAAGTTGAAAAGTTACTAAGGATAAAAAGGTGAAATGTTACTAAGGATAAAAAGGTGAAATGTTACTAAGGATAAAAAGGTAAAAAGTTACTAAGGATAAAAAGGTGAAAAGTTACTAAGGATAAAAAGGTGAAGTTACTAGGATAAAAAGGTAAAATGTTACTAAGGATAAAAGGTGAAATGTTACTAAGGATAAAAAGGTAAATGTTACTAGGATAAAAGGTGAATGTTACTAAGGATAAAAGGTGAAAAGTTACTAGGATAAAAGGTGAAAAGTTACTAAGGTAAAAGGTGAAATGTTACTAAGGATAAAAAGTTGAAAAGTTACTAAGGATAAAAAGGTAAATGTTACTAAGGATAAAAGGTGAAATGTTACTAAGGATAAAAAGGTAAAAGTTACTAGGATAAAAAGGTAAAAGTTACTAAGGATAAAAAGGTGAAAAGTTAGGAGCCAGCAGAATAAAGAAAACCTTAAAGTGGATTGCTGGATTAAATAATTTGGCCATGGTATTGAACTAATTGCTTTAATGTATCCAGAGAGAAGGCAGGCTTTGCAATACAATGGTAATCTAAAATGAAGCAATTTAATTAAATGTGCACTAGCTTCATTTTTGTGTGTAACAATCGTAAGATTGTTGGCCAATGGGTTGGTCTTTGAGCTTCATTGGTTCTTCATAGAGCAAAATCTGCTTTTCCCTGTCTCACGAACCTTCTCTGACAGTTTTCCTTGCTTCCAGTGCAGCAACTTCAAGGGCCCACAACTGGTGACCACCCCAGTGCAGTTCCTCTTACCCAGTCCTTTTATTACCTTACTATAAAATTATAAGATCTAAAAAGTTTTTATCACCTTCCCCCTAGAAGAGCAGCACATTAAAGGAGCATGGTTTCATGGTTAACCAAGGGCTGGCAATTTTTATTTTCCTTCCTAGGCACATTAAAATAAATTAAACCATTTATGTCTGTGACTTCTACAATTACAGCCTTAAGCTCGTACACACGTACGATTGTGGCACAGACCCAGGACCCTGAGTGTGTCGATGCGGTGACGTATGGCCATTCTGGCCGATAATCGCACGGTGTATGCGTTTGGTTGGGGGTCGTTTTTTTATTTACTTACCTGGCTGGTGCTCCACTCGCAGATCCTGCTCTGCTCTCAGGTGCGCTGTCCCGACCAAGCGGCTATCTACGGCTATGCGCATCAATACAAAGATAGGCACGTGATCAGGACAGAGCCTCTGACAGCAGAGCAGGAGCTGCGAATGGAGCACCGGGTAAGTTAAGTGTTTTAGTGTCAATGGTGCAGTGGGGGAGTCAGTGACTAACAGTCAGGTGTTTCTTCGGTGTTCTCCCCGCTGCACCGTTATGTATTGAATATACTGAATACATTTTGCATATTGCACCTGGCTGAGAAGTTGTCCCTTGTTTGGCCATTTGGATGACTTAAAGGACACTAAACTCTCATATAGTACATTGCTATTTTAACCTTATTTTATTTCAAACTTTTGAACAATTTTTCCCACTGGTTTTAATGGGTCCGATTTCATTTTTTAAACTATCCAGAAGTTTGAAATTTCGGAAATGGAAAATCCGGCCATCTCTAGTAGTACAGTAATTAAACAACTAGTAATTAAAAACTTGTAGATTCAATTTATTAGAACACAACACCTCCTTCACTTATACAATACCATTAGCAGTAAGACTATATACCAAGAGGCGCAAGATAAAAATCCCATCTAAATGTCACGTTACAATTTTATCACCGGTAGCGTGACTTGCAAACAATTTTCAAAGGCTACACGGAGTCACCCACCCATCCACCACAATGCAATTTAATTTTGTGGTTGCAGCACCTTGGCATCGGAAATTATTTCCAGCTAAATAGCTGCCATGAAAATCACGTATGTTTTCCCCATCTTTCATGTGTGTTCTTTTTCTCTATCTTCCCCCTGGGCCATAATGGTCTCTTTGTTTGGAGAAAGGGCTGACAAGGGTCTACCAGTTTATGGTGGGCAGAGAGATGAATCCTCAATTCACAACCAACGCTTAATCATAATTCACGGTTTTCCCACAACGTCTATTATTTAAGATGGTAGAACATGTTTGCATAGACCAATGATACATTCCAACAAATGCCCACTGTTGGACACTTCAATGTCTATATGGGAGACCACATGACCAAGGCTGGACCAATATTTTGTAAAATTCTGCAAATTTTCCTAAATAAAATCAAAAAATAGCTTTAAATACTGCATAATGGTTACAAGACCTCAGAGCACCCCAAAATCTATTTCTTCTATATGTTTTAATGTATTGTAGAGGATGGTCTGGCCGATTGGTGGTGAGTTTATCCAGTGGTACGGGGAACATGGACTATTGCTTTGCTGTCTGAGCTCTCCCCAAATAGCCTTTTTAAATAAAGTAGATCTGAGATTTCTGGAATGGGCTGGTTTCTCAGATTTGTGCATCAAGAAAGAAATAATCTATGGTTATAGAACAATAAATAATTGACAACGTCCGGTAGGCTTGTTTAAATAAAAATGTCATGCCAACTAAAGGGTAACGATTGTTTTGATAGAATATGACACCCTTGACAAGCCAATAACACTACTCCGACCAGAAGTTGGACTGCATAATTTTATCAATAGGGATGCTTTTAAAACTCTTTCCTATTCCTGTTATGTGGATTGTTGCTCTTGTAGATTATGTGTTTGTTCTAAAAGATCATTGTTTAGCCTGAACAAGGTGTCACATGGACAAAATGTCACATGTTCAAATAAACACTTTTCTGCTCAATACTGGAGTGCGCTATGAATCTGTTCCAATTTGTACATGGTGCCAGTGGCTATGGCATTGTAGCAGCACCCAGCAGAAGATATACCCTGAGATAGAAGAGTGTGGAGTGTTAACCTTTTGATATCTTGGGATAAAAGATCAGACCAAGCAGTCATTGAATGTTCATTGTATATAATGCTAGAGGAGGGTTTTGAGCGAGAACAGAACTGGGAAAAGAATCAATCAATGATTAAAATTGTTTCATGTCATATTGTTTTACACGATGTTGGTAGAAACACAGATCATAACATCCAACGCTTCATCTCTTCATATGATTTTAGTTTGTCTAGTTTTTCTTTTGTTTTAAAAAATCATACAAATTTCCACAATTAACATATATTTTTAAAGAAAAACATTAACAGGGAGGTTCAATAAAAGTTCTTATCGTTTAAATGGTGCTAATTTTGCCCCAACCAATCAGATCTTTTTAACATTTGAAAGCTAACATTGATTGGCGGGGGCAAAATTAGCACCATTTTTAACTATAAGAACTTTTATGAATCTCCCTATATGTTATTAACCAACGGAAGCCAATTGAATGATCGGTGAAGCGTTTAATATTACAAATGAGTCCAGCTGAATTTGACTTTTTATTATAATTATCATTGTTATTCTATACTATATATTCTATATGAAGGAATAACTGAAATCTGTCAAAGACAAATCTAGCTTTCTTTGTTTGGATAACACATTTTTGCCTTCAAATGTTTTGAACAATCCAGAAGAAGGAAAACGGAGCCCCAAATACCCCATAAAGATAACAGACGTGGCAGGTTAAATGTAACCGGCGAGTTTCTGCCAAGTACATCAAAACCAGACATATGCGAGTAACCCACATTTCCTGTCCAGGAGATCCCCCAAATTAAAACAGCACTTTCTAGGTTTTTGTAAACACTTCTAAATCTAATCTGCTCTTTCAAAATGCGATGCCACGGACTTGCTAAAATTCAGACTTAAATACATCAAGACTTAGAAGATTCAGGCCACACCTCCATATTTTGTGCCCTGATTGACACTTCACCAAAAGTTTTATTTTTTCGACACCCTCATTTCACTGGTTGCTCTACTAATGTGACTCTGTATCTTAAAGAGGGATCTTTGTACTATATTTTGTCTTTGCTTATTTGGAATCCCCAGTTACAGGTCCTTTTCCTCAGGTGTAGCGGTAACGTCACATCAATTCCCTTTTTTTGTGACACTTGACCAGAACATGTTCTGGCCACAACAGTAGAACTTAAGGCAAGTCCACAACAAAAAAACTTTGTTGAAAACTGTAGATTACCCCACCAGATCCCAAAAGTTCTGAAGCTCTTTGGAAACTCTGTATATTGTGAAAGTGGGGTTGGGGGGATAATCTACAGTTTGCAACAAAGTTTTTTTTTTGGTGGACATCCTTTTAAATAGTTACTAGCACTGGGTGGAACCAATAATTAAAGTTACACACACACCACAATTCTATACCGACCCTTCACTCCCACAAACAGTTAACTCTGGTGCTATAAATACTTTAAGTTTCCATGTTGTGCCTCAGGATGGAAATCAAATATATTTGTTGTATTCAGTTAGTTAGTCATTTGACTGGCTTTCTCAATTTAAAATGACTGTTGGCAATTTACCCTGGAAAGTCCCAATTAGTAATTACAGCCAGGGTGTTAGGGACCTCCTGAATGAAAGGTGTGATGCATTGAGGCTAAGGTGTTATCGAAACTGCCCGGGTAGGTGTCAAAACCATTGTACATGGCAGACAGTTGGTGTCGACCCCCCACCCCACCTCTATTTGCTTGGTTTCTTCATTTTCACATAATTGGCCTCCTTGACACTCTTCTTGAACCATTAGAACAAACAAGAAAAGAGATGATCAGGCATAAGCATTGGATGAAGGCCTCTTCCCTCCTTGTTAAAACCAGCAGCCAGGTGATAGCCTTTAATACTAATCCAATACAAGGTCAGGAAGACAACCTTCCCAAGAAAAAAAGCAGGGAGTGTCAGCCCAGATAAATGACCCAAGGTTAAACTGTTAGGACCTTCCTACTGGAGTTACCTTGACGTGGTTGAAGGCTTTTCACTTTTATGCATAAAAATGTAACTAAACCCCCATGTTTATTGTTGCACTAGCATAGATATTATGGTATATGGGCCCAGGAATGTGCATTGATCATCTCTTTTCTTGTTTTGTTCTAATGTTTTGGTCAGATCAGTAGCACTTCCACTATTTGTTATAAAGTATATTTTGCCACAGGAGCTCCCACAGCCCCCCTTTTGTACCTCTCTTGAACCGTCATGCTCCTTTCCAACAGATTCTTGTACAATCATTCTGAATTGAGAAAGTCAGTCGGATGACTATCAAAACGTCTTCAAGAACTAAACTTGTAGTCCAGCTGATCTAACTCAATACAACAGATATACCATGACCTGGATGAATGGGAACCTTCACAAGGATGCTAAAACCGATATTCAAAAAAAGTCATATACAGCACATGGTAATTCTAGACCTGTAAGTTTAACATCAGTGGGTAGAAGATACAGTAAAAGTTTTTGGGGGACCATATCTGGATTATATCCACAGAAAGGGAAAGCCACGTGGATGATCAGTGGAATGTTTTCTATTACTGAAACATGTACAGCTGAATTGTAGTTATAATTATTATTATAATTCATATTTTTGTTTGAACATCACATAAAACATAACAGATATGAAAGGTTTCTTGGTGAGAAAATAAATGAAATAAAAAAATAAAAATAAAGTGCAAACACAGCACTCCTAAATATGTAAATCTGTAATCTCTAATAATCTAAATAAATAATAATAATAATAGAATAATATAATAATAAATAATAATAATATTACTACTAATAACATTATTAATATAATATATTTTTAATAATATAATAATAATAATATAATAATAATAATAATAATATATTTTTTACTAATACATCTACATAATAATAATCATAATAATATATATATAATTTATATTGAAAGTGTACGTAGATGTTTGGTACAATAAACACACTGCTATAAGTGTCTATGGTTTCTAATATAACCCTCCACTTCCTCTCCCACATGGACAAACATTCACAAGGACATAACAATTAGATATATACACCCTCCACTCTCTCCCACATGGACCAACCTTCAAGGACATAACCAATTAGATATATACACCTTCCACTCCTCTCCCACATGGACCAACCTCTAACAAGGAGGACATAACCAATTACATATATCACACCATGCCACTCCTCTCCCACATGGACCAACCTTCACAAGGACATAACCAATTACATATATACACCCTCCACTCCTCTCCCACATGGACCAACCTTCACAAGGACATAACAAATCACATATATACACCAGTGGAACTAGTAAGTGATGATATCCCTGGATATTCCCAGTGCGATGTATAGAAAGCTTCTATTGGCTATTTTTGTTATAAAACCACGTTAACCCCTATGTCCCAATGCACCAAGGGATAATGCGGCTTTATGATGGAATTAACAACCAATGCACCAAGCCAATTATTGGCATTTTAGGATGGAACCTTTAACTCCATTAAATAGCTGGCATTAAAGATTCAGAATGGTTTATACCCAAAACTATGTTTGCTTTTGATTAAAAGTTGTATTTAGATATTCATTTAATTAATCAAAACTTACCTCACCCAGGTAAGTTTATATATGTCACGTGTGGGTGGTAGACACCCACTTACTGTATAATTAAGGATACGTATAAAATTTACGCTGCGTTAAAGTCCCCTGTAATACCACCTTAAGTCTAGCACTGTGTAAAACTTAACTAAATGGTGCAGTTCTCTAACATAAGTGTAAAACTCACATTAGCCCGATATTAAATCGGTTTGCGTGGATTTTACATTTATTTTTATATTGATTCTCCCTAAAGATTAAAAGTAAAGAGAACCTAAAAGTAATGGTAGTAATCCCTGATCTTGGAAAATCTTATTTGCTGACTTTTATTGCCCACAGAAATATGGTGTTTTTCACGTTGTATTATAGAGTCTTACTACCGCAGATGACTGGATTTGAAAGCAAAATCCCATGTGGGGTAGTAAAGATTAATCCTGAAATGTGTGGAAATATTGGTGCTCTTTAAGCAAAAACGTACACGGAGTTTGCCTTCCCACAGTTCTACCACCCTTACAAAAACCCTCACTGGGTATAATTTATAACCATACGGAGAGCCTTTTACTGAGAGCTTTATGGATCTCTCGGTTCCTAACACTTGTCTATAAGGGGGTTGAAGTGAATAACGGTGTCACCATAGTGTATACAAAAGAGATAATTTTATTTACATTGGATGACTGTCCCTTAGCTGGAACTGCATATTTAGCAACCAGTATCCCATAATATGTGCAGACAACTGTGAGGTGGGAGATACAGGTGGAGAAGGCTTTCTGTCTCCCAGTGCTGGTAGAGATCCTCAGGATGGAGAGGATGATGCTGATATATGATGTCATGATAAACAACAATGGCATTAGAAGGAAAGATATACTTAATACAGTTTTTGGTATTTCCACATTTACATTTTCTGCACAGGAAATTTCAAGAAGAGGAGCATAATCACAATAAATATAATCAAGTGTATTACACCCACAGAACCCAGGGTAAGTGATGGCAGTTATGACAACCAAAGCAGAAAGGAACACCAGTATCCATGACCATATTACTAGAAAATGTGAATGTTTACTGGTCATGATGGTGACATAGTGTAATGAATGGCAAATAGCCAGGTATCTGTCATATGACATCACAGTGAGTAAGAAACATTCAGTTCCTGTAAAGAAACCAGAAACACAATATTGAGTAACACAAGCAAAGACAGACATGGTTTTCCCATCTCCCAGTAAAGTACTAAGTAGGTTTGGTCCAACACTTGTAGACAACATGATATCGGTTAGAGAGAGATGACTAAGGAAGAAATACATGGGAGATCTGAGGTTCCGACTTCCAAGATACAAACCAATTATCATGGAGTTTACAGTTAATGTCATAATGTAAATCACAATGCACAGAAAGAAGAGAAGAACCTTCAGGGTACGAGAACCAGAAAATCCAAGGAGGAGAAATTCTGTGATTTTGGATCTATTGCAGTTGTTAATGTTATTCATTCTGATCCCAAGAAAAAGATTCACAAGCTATTTTATGACAATTTATGTCAACAATATCTGTACAAAACCAACCATAAAGTGAGCATGTAATTAGATACTAGAGACCAATTAATAAGCTTAGAAAGGAAAAAGCTACAGTGAACTATGTAAGATAGCAAGGTGTTTAAGAAAAGGACAGCATTCCTTGATTCTCAAGGTACACTATTTATACCTATACAGGAATATTGTTCCTATGTTTCTGTATTTATAACTTGTTTATATTTTCAATTCCTTCCAAATGTTAAAATGTAAAATATATATCGATGGCTTCATGATAGCGAAACACTCTTAGAAACAATATATTTAGGGGGGGTCTAATTTGGGTCTAACTTTGGGTTTAACTTTGTGATCCCAATCTAATTGGAATCACAGGGATATTTGGTGCCTTGCTGGAGTGCTCCATCCTTTATACTAGGTGGGTAATTATCTTGCTAAGCTACACTCTCGCTATGTGAGGCATTTTGTTTTAAAATAAATCTAAACATAGAATATGTGTAGCACAGTTAACAGACAGATTTTCTATAAATCCAGTTGGATTGATTGCGGGATTTTATACAGTATTTGCTGCTGAAAAAAAAATAAAAAGTATTTAAAAAGAAAATGTTCTCCTATAAAAGGAAACTACTTGGTTTTCTGCAGCAACTAAAGCCAAACAAACTTCTTTTTAAATGAATTACCTTTATAGTATTTAGAATCTGCGTCTTCTTATTTTAATATGATTCGCCTCAAATTCAGTTCTTTAAACTAAGCTCATTAAGAACAGAAATTCTATGGATCTTATAATAGAAGTGCAAGGCTCAACGATTGTCTGTAAAAATCAACAGCAATGATCTACTTGGGTTTATAAAGCTTTGAAATTTCCCCTTGTGGATTCCAATCAACAAAATCTCAACAACACCAATTATTAATGAGGAAAAAGAAAACATTCACCATGCAATATTAATATGTCTTTAATAACAACTATCCACAGAGGATGGATCCCCTAGATGATGACATATTGTGTTATCTTTTACAATATTAAAATCACACATGATAAATTCCCTGGTAAAACAATGGAATGACTATTCTTGCAGGATGTTTATTAGGGATGAATTCGAAAGTTTGAAAATTCCATTCAAAAGTTTGAAAATTCCATTCGAAAGTTTGAAAATTCCATTCAAAAGTTTGAAAATTCCATTCAAAAGTTTGAAAATTCCATTCGAAAGTTTGAAAATATCTTTTTTTTTCTATCGAAAATTCGAAAAACTCCAATTGAAATGGATTTTCGGTTCTTCAATAGGTTCTGCAGGTTCAATCGGAATGAAATTCGCCAGTTTTGTTCAAGACTATTTTTAATTAGCTGTTTTGCTTTATTGCAACCCTCCCACCACCACCAAAAATATGATGTATATAAACATATTTATTTATCAGTTGCAATCTGGGAAAGTAAAAATACCATAAAACATTGAATATAATTGTTACAATAAATGGCACATTTTTTAGTTCAGACCAAGTAGGAGTAAAAACTATAGACTCAGTTAATGATCACTAAAAAACAATTATGGGATTATTAATCATCCACAAAACCAGTACTCTTTTAGATATTTATTGTTATAATGGGTTAAAGGAGAACCATAGTGTGTATAAACTACTTTTTTTTTAATATTAAAATAAAAAAGTATCTGGGGCAGGGGGTAGGATAGGTAATTTCTTTTTCCCAATATAATTTCTATGAGGAATGGCAGGATGAAGAAAACTGCTCCTGCCAGTCTTCCTGAGTGCTTCAGCACTATATTTAATATGGGAAGGCCCAAGGCCATACCCTGGCATATAAAAACTGTGTGTGCTGTAGCTCTAACAAAACAATATTGGTAGTTGTCCTTTAAAATCTACACTTCCCAATATAATACAGGTTTAGCATGGGTTTTACACACTTTACGGGCAATTCCTGATACTTTTTCATATATGTTTGGCATTGCAGCGGGAAATTTATCGAGCATTCCATCGCCCTATTAAAGGCTTACAAAGCTTCGCTCCATACTTTACTGCAGTAAGTGTTGCAAAGTGTTTAGAAGTCTATTAATAATTTTCGTCCAAGTATGAAGACTTTTTTATCCACAAAAAAGAGGATTCTGAACATATGACATACATGGTAAAACCAGCTAATAAAGATATTAAGCCCTGTACTCGTGTTATATTAATGTCAGCAAGGAGCGACCAATGAACTGCCAATGGCTGACCATCTTACATATGTGGTGACTCACATCTGCATTATTGATTATTGATCTGCCATGATGGATGACAAAAAATGCCGTAAGAAGGAAAATATCCCTAGACATAGGATAGTATACATCCACACTGAGTGCCACTTGGAAATGTGTTCTCCACCCAAAGTGGGTCATGTGTTCAAGTACTGAAAGCTGGAGAGTTAGTCCCAAGAAACCAAGCAAAGAGCAGCAGGGACTTTCTCATAAAAGGCAGGTACTGGTATAAAGACAAAGGTTGAGAATTACGTCTCCTGAGAAGGTGAAATGTTACTAAGGATAAAAAGGTGAAATGTTACTAAGGATAAAAAGGTGAAATGGTACTAAGGATAAAAAGGTGAAAAGTTACTAAGGATAAAAAGGTGAAAAGTTACTAAGGATAAAAAGGTGAAATGTTACTAAGGATAAAAAGGTGAAAAGTTACTGAGGATAAAAAGGTGAAAAGTTACTGAGGATAAAAAGGTGAAAAGTTACTAAGGATAAAAAGGTGAAATGTTACTAAGGATAAAAAGGTGAAAAGTTACTAAGGATAAAAAGGTAAAATGTTACTAAGGATAAAAAGGTGAAAAGTTACTGAGGATAAAAAGGTGAAAAGTTACTAAGGATAAAAAAGTGAAATGTTACTAAGGATAAAAAGGTGAAAAGTTACTAAGGATAAAAAGGTAAAATGTTACTAAGGATAAAAAGGTAAAATGTTACTAAGGATAAATGTGAAAGTTACCGGGCAAAATTTCCTGTAATAGAGGGGGTTTAAAATAAGATGGTAAACTCCACTAAAACAAAATTCTCCGCTCCCCCCGGTGCCCCTTTTCCGCCGGCTCCACCGGTGCCCTAGTTTCCTCAGGCTACCCACAGTTGCCCCGTTCCTCCGGCCCCCCGTTTCCCGTTCCTCCGGCTCCCCAGGTGCCCTGTTCCTCCGGCTCCCCGTTGCCCCTTTCCTCCGGCTCCAACGGTTCCATGTTCCTCGGTCCCCTGTGAACTGTTCCTCGGATCCCCCGGTACCCCGTTGCCTACCGGATACCCGGTGCCCGTTTACTCAAGGCTCCCCCGGTGCCCCGTTCCTCCTGCTCCCCCGGTCCCATGTTACCGCGGTCTCCCCGGTGACATGTTTTTACTCAGCTCCACGTTCCCCTGTCCTCCGGCTACCCAGGTGCCCTTTTCCTCCGGCTCCACCCGGTGCCCCGTTCCTCCGCTCCCCCGGTGCCCCTTCGTTTTGGAGAAGACCGGTTTTTTTTTGGGAGGGGATTTTTATTTTCCCCTTTTTTTTTGAAAGGGTTTTTTTTTGGGGGGGGGTTTGGGGGGGGTTTTTTTTCCGGCTCCCCCGGGCCCTGTTTACTAAGGTAAAAAGTGAAAATTACTAAGGATAAAAAGGTTGAAAGTTACTAAGATAAAAAGGTGACAATGTTACTAAGGATAAAAAGGTAACAAGTTACTAAGGATAAAAGGTGAAAAGTTACTAAGGATAAACAAGGTGAAAAGTTAGGAGCCAGCAGAATAAAGAAAACCTTAAAGTGGAGTTGCTGGGATTAAAATAATTTGGCCAGGTATTGAACAATTGCTTTAATGTATCCAGAGAGAAGGGCAGGCTTTGCAATACAATGGTAATCTAAAATGTAAGCAATTTAATTAAATGTGCACTAGGCTTCTATTTTTTGTGTGTAAACAATGCCGTAAGATTGTTGGCCAATGGGTTGGTCTTTGAGCTTTCATTGGCTGCTTCATAGAGCAAAATCTGCTTTTCCCTGTCTCACGAACCTTCTCTGACAGTTTTCCTTGCTTCCAGTGCAGCAACTTCAAGGGCCACAAACTGGTGACCACCCACAGTGCAGTTCCTCTTACCCAGTCCTTTTATTACCTTACTATAAAATTATAAGATGCCTAAAAAAGTTTTTATCACCTTCCCCCTAGAAGAGCAGCACATTAAAGGAGCATGGTTTCATGGTTTAACCAGAGGGCTGGCAATTTTATTTTCCTTCCTAGGCACAATTAAAATAAATTAAACCATTTATGTCTGTGACTTCTACAATTACAGCCTTAAGCTTCGTACACACGTACGATTGTGGCACAGACCCAGGACCCCTGAGTGTGTCGATGCGGGTGACGTATGGCCATTCTGGCCGATAATCGCACGTGTGTATGCGTTTGGTTGGGGGTCGTTTTTTTATTTACTTACCTTGCTGGTGCTCCACTCGCAGATCCTGCTCTGCTCTCAGGTGCGCTGTCCCGACCAAGCGGCTATCTACGGCATATGCGCATCAATACAAAGATAGGCACGTGATCAGGACAGAGCCTCTGACAGCAGAGCAGGAGCTGCGAATGGAGCACCGGGTAAGTTAAGTGTTTTAGTGTCAATGGTGCAGTGGGGGAGAGTCAGTGACTAACAGTCAGGGTGTTTCTTCTGTGTTCTCCCCCGCTGCACCGTTAATGTATTGAAATATACTGAATACATTTTGCATATTGCACCTTGCTGAGAAGTTGTCCCTTGTTTGGCCATTTTGGATGACTTAAAGGGACACTAAACTCTCATATTAAGTACATTGCTATTTTAACCTTATTTTATTTCAAACTTTTTGAACAATTTTTCCCACTGGTTTTAATGGGTCCGATTTCATTTTTTAAAACTATTCCAGAAGTTTGAAATTTCGGAAATGGAAAATCCGGCCATCTCTAGTAGTACAGTAATTAAACAACTAGTAATTATAAACTTGTAGATTTCAATTTATTAGAACACAACACCCTCCTTCACTTTCAATACCATTAGCAGTAGACTATATACCAAGAGGCGCAAGATAAAAATCCCATCTAAATGTCACGTTAACAATTTTATCAACGGTAGCGTACTTCAAACAGAATTTTCAAAGGCTACACGGAGTCACCCACCCATCCACCACAATGCAATTTAATTTTGTGTTGCAGCACCTTGGCATCGGAAATTTATTTCCAGCTAAATAGCTGCCATGAAAATCACGTAATGTTTTCCCATCTTTCATGTGTGTTCTTTTTCTCTATCTTCCCCCTGGCCATAATGGTCCTCTTGTTTGGAGAAAGGGCTGACAAGGGTCTACCAGTTTATGGTGGGCAAGAGATGAATCCTCAATTCACAACCAACGCTATCATAATTCACGGTTTTCCCACAACGTCTATTATTTAAATGGTAGAACATGTTTGCATAGACCAATGATACATTCCAACAAATGCCCACTGTTGGACACTTCAATGTCTTATGGGAGACCACATGACCAAGGCTGGACCAATATTGTGTAAAATTCTGCAAATATTTCCTTAAAAATACATATAAAAAATAGCTTTAAATACTGGCATATGGGTACAAGACCTCAGAGCACCCAAAATCTATTTCTTCTATATGTTTTAATGTATTGTAGAGGATGGTCTGGCCGATTGGTGGTGAGTTTATCCAGTGGTACGGGGAACATGGACTATTGCTTTGCTGTCTGAGCTCTCCACCAAATAGCCTTTTTAAATAAAGGTAGATCTAGAGATTTCTGGGAATGGGCTGGTTTCTCAGATTTGTGCATCAAGAAAGAAATAATCTATGGTTATAGAACAATAAATAATTGACAACGTCCGGTAGGCTTGTTTAAATAAAAAATGTCATGCCAACTAAAGGGTAAACTAGATTGTTTTGATAGAATATGACACCCTTGACAAGCCAATAACACTACTCCGACCAGAAGTTGGACTGCATGAAGTTTATCAATAAGGGATGCTTTTAAAACTCTTTCCTATTCCTGTTATGTGGATTGTTGCTCTTGTAGAATTATGTGTTTGTTCTAAAAGATCATTTGTTTAGCCTGAACAAGGTGTCACATGGACATCAAAATGTCACATGTTCCAATAAACACTTTTCTGCTCAATACTGGAGTGCGCTATGAATCTTGTTCCAATTTGTACATGGGTGCCAGTGGCTATGGCATTGTAGCAGCACCCAGCAGAAGATATACCCTGAGATAGAAGAGTGTGAGTGTTAACCTTTTTGATATCTTGGGATAAAAGATCAGACCAAAGCAGTCATTGAATGTTCATTGTATATAATGCTAGAGGAGGGTTTTGGAGCGAGAACAGAACTGGGAAAAGAATCAATCAATGTATTAAAATATGTTTCATGTCATATTGTTTTACACGATGTTGGTAGAAACACAGATCATAACATCCAACTGCTTCATCTCCTTCATATGATTTTAGTTTGTCTAGTTTCTTTTTGTTTTAAAAAATACATACAAATTTCCACAATTAACATATATTTTTAAAGAAAAAACATTAACAGGGAGGTTCAATAAAAGTTCTTATCGTTTAAAATGGTGCTAATTTTGCCCCAACCAATCAGATCTTATTTAACATTTGAAAGCTAACATCTGATTGGCTGGGGCAAAATTAGCACCATTTTTAACTATAAGAACTTTTATTGAATCTCCCTATATGTTATTAAACCAACGGAAGCCAATTGAATGATCGGTGAAGCGTTTAATATTACAAAATGAGTCCAGCTGAATTTGACTTTTTATTATAATTATCATTTTTATTCTATATTATATTCTAATGGAAGGGGTTAATTAAATTTTGCCAAAGACAAATCTAAGCTTTCTTTGTTTGGATAAACACATTTTTGCCTTCAAATGTTTTGAACAATCCAGAAGAAGGAAAACGGAGCCCCAAATACCCCATAAAGATAACAGACGTGGCAGGTTAAATGTAACCGGCGAGTTTTCTGCCAAGTACATCAAAACCAGACATATGCGAGTAACCCACATTTCCTGTCCAGGAGATCCCCCAAATTAAAACAGCACTTTCTAGGTTTTTGTAAACACTTCTAAATCTAATCTGCTCTTTCAAAATGCGATGCCAACGGACTTGCTAAAATTCAGACTTAAATACATCAAAGACTTAGAAGATTCAGGCCACACCTCACATATTTTGTGCCCTGATTGACACTTCACCAAAAGTTTTATTTTTTCGACACCCATCATTTCACTGGTTGCTCTACTAATGTGACTCTGTATCTTAAAGAGGGATTCTTTGTACTATATTTTGTCTTTTGCTTATTTGGAATCCCCAGTTACAGGTCCTTTTCCTTCAGGTGTAGCGGTACGTCACATCAATTCCCTTTTTTTGTGACACTTGACCAGAGACATGTTCTGGGCCACAACAAGTAGACTTAAAGGGCAAGTCCACACAAAAAAAACTTTGTTGAAAACTGTAGATTACCCCACCAGATCCCAGAAAGTTCTGAAGCGTCTTTGGAAACTCTGTATATTGTGAAAGTGGGGTTTGGGGGGATAATCTACAGTTTGCAACAAAGTTTTTTTTTTGAGTGGACATGCCTTTTAAATAGTTACTAGCACTGGGGTGGAGACCAATAATTAAAGTTACACACACACCACAATTCTATACCGACCCTTCCACTCCCACAAACAGTTAACTCTGGTGCTATAAACTATTTAAGTTTCCATGTTGTGCCTCAGGATTGGAAAATCAAATATATTTGTTGTATTCAGTTAGTTAGTCATTTGACTGGCTTTCTCAATTTAAAATGACTGTTGGCAATTATGCACCCTGGAAAGTCCCAATTAGTATATTACAGCCAGGTGTTAGGGACCTCCTGAATGAAAGGTGTGGATGCATTGAGGCTAAGGGGTGTTATCGAAACTGCCCGGGGTAAGGTGTCAAAACAGCATTGTACATGGCAGACAGTTGGTGTCGACCCCCCCACCCCACCTCTATTTAGGCTTGGTTTCTTCATTTTCACATAATTGGCCTCCTTGACACCTCTCTTGAACCATTAGAACAAACAAGAAAAGAGATGATCAAGGCATAAGCATTGGATGAGAGGCCTCTTCCCTCCTGGTTAAAAACCAGCAGCCAGGTGATAGCCTTTAATACTAATCCAATACAAGGTCAGGAAGACAACCTTCCCAAGAAAAAAAGCAGGGAGTGTCAGCCCAGATAAATGACCCAAGGTAAACTGTTAGGACCTTCCATACTGGAGTTACCTTGACGTGGTTGGAAGGCTTTTCACTTTTATGCATAAAAATGTAACTAAACCCCCATGTTTTTATTGTTTGCACTAGCATAGATATTATGGTATATGGGGCCCAGGAATGTGCATTGATCATCTCTTTTCTTGTTTGTTCTAATGTTTTGGTCAGATCAGTAGCACTTCCACTATTTGTTATAAAGTAATTTTGCCACAGGAGCTCCCACAGCCCCCCTTTTGTACCTCTCTTGAACCAGTCATGCTCCTTTGCCAACAGATTCTTGTACAAGTCATTCTGAATTGAGAAAGTCAGTCGGATGACTATCAAAACGTCTTCAAGAACTAAACTTGTAGTCCAGCTGATCTAACTCAATACAACAGATATACCATGACCTGGATGAATGGGAACCTTCACAAGGATGCTAAAACCGATATTCAAAAAAAGTCATATACAGCATGGTAATTCTAGACCTGTAAGTTTAACATCAGTGGTGTAGAAGATACAGTAAAAGTTGTTGGGGGACCATATTCTGGATTATATCCACAGAAAGGGAAAGCCACGTGGATGATCAGTGGAATGTTTTCTATTACTGAACATGTACAGCTGAATTGTAGTTATAATTATTATTATAATTCATATTTTTGTTTTGAACATCACATAAAACATAACAGATATGAAAGGTTTCTTGGTGAGAAAATAAATGAAATAAAAAAATAAAAATAAAGTGCAACACAGCACTCCTAAATATGTAAAATATCTGTAATACTCTAATCTAAATAATAATAATAATAATAATAATAATAATAATAATAATAATAATATTACTACTAATAACATTATTAATAATAATAATATTTTTAATAATAATATCTCACTCCTCCTCCTAATCCTCTCCTCCTCCTCCTTCCTATTTTCCTCCTCCTCGCTCCTCCTCCCTCCTCCTCCTCATCCTCCTCTTATAATATAATTAAAATTTAATAAAATATATTGAAAGTGTAGTATATTTTTTTTGGTTACAAATAAACACACTGCTATAAGTGTCTATGGTTTCTAACCTTTCAGGCTTACAGAGATAGTTTACTGAGAGTATTCTGGATCTCTTGCTTCCTAATGCTGTATATTATGGGGTTTAGTAATGGTGTCACCATTGTATATACAAGAGATAGGATTTTATTATTGTTGGATGATTGTCCTTTAGATGGAACTGTATATTTAGCAATCAGTATCCCATAATATGTACAGACAACTGTGAGGTGGGAGATACAGGTGGAGAAGGCTTTCTGTCCCCCGATGGTGGTAGAGATCCTCAGGATGGCCAAGATAATCCTGATATATGATATAATGACAAACAATAAAGGTATAAAAATAATAGATATACTTAATACAGTTTCTTGTATTTCCATAATTACCTTATCTGCACATAAAATGTCAAGAAGAGGAGCATAATCACAATAAATGATATCGGGGGTGTTACACCCACAGAACCCGGGGTAACTCATGGCAGTTATCATAATGAAGGAAGAAAGAAACATAAGTGACCAAGACCAAGTTACCAGACAGAGGGAATGTTTACTGGTCATTATGGTGACATAGTGTAATGGATTACAAATGGCCAGGTATCTGTCATATGACATCACAGTGAGTAGGAAACATTCTGCTGAAAAAAGGAACACAAGCAGAGACAGACATGGGTTTCCCTTCCCTTAATTAGACACTAAGCAAGTACAACACTTGTAGACAACAAGTACAGTAAAGTACAGTATAATATAGTTTAGTACAGTATAGTACAGTACAGTATAGTACAGTATAGTATAGTACAGTATAGTACAGTATAATATAGTATAGTACAGTATAGTATAGTATAGTACAGTATAGTAGAGTACATTAGAGTACAGTATAATATAGTTTAGTACAGTATAGTACAGTACAGTATAGTACAGTATAGTATAGTACAGTATAGTACAGTATAATATAGTACAGTATAGTACAGTATAGTATAGTACAGTATAGTACAGTATAATATAGTATAGTACAGTACAGTATAGTATAGTACAGTATAGTAGAGTATATTAGAGTACAGTATAATATAGTTTAGTACAGTATAGTATAGTACAGTATAGTATAGTACAGTATAGTACAGTATAGTACAGTATAATATAGTATAGTACAGTACAGTATAGTATAGTACAGTATAGTAGAGTACATTAGAGTACAGTATAATATAGTTTAGTACAGTATAGTACAGTACAGTATAGTACAGTACAGTATAGTACAGTACAGTATAGTATAGTACAGTATAGTATAGTATAGTATATTACAGTATAGTACAATACAGTATAGTACAGTACAGTGCAGTACAGTAAAGTACAGTACAGTATAGTATAGTATAGTACAGTACAGTATAGTATAATATAGTATAGTACATTATAGTACAGTACAGTATAGTATAATATAGTATAGTACAGTATAGTACAGTATAGTATAGTACAGTACAGTACAGTATAGTATAGTATAGTACAGTACAGTAAAGTACAGTATAGTATAGTACAGTACAGTATAGTATAATATAGTACAGTACAGTATAGTACATTATAGTAAAATACAGTATAGTATAGCACAATATCAGGCGGCAACAGCCAGAGCCAGCATGGTATTGTCTTGTATAAAGAGAAGTATGGATTCAAGGGAGGAAAATGTTATTCTCCCTCTTTACAAAGCATTGGTAAGGCCTCATCTGGAATATGCAGTGCAATTTTGGAATCCTGTGTACAAAAAGGACATCTTTGAAATGGAAAGGGTTCAGAGAAGGGCAATTAATTAATAAGGGGATTGGGGGAGCTTGAATATGAAGAGAGACTGGAAAAGTTACAATTATGTACGCTGGAGAAAAGGCACTTGCGTGGGTATATGATTACTGTGTATAAATACATTGACGGGCCATACAATAAACTATCTGGGGCATTGTTCACCAATAGAACATGTCAGAGGACACGAGGACATCCCTTAAGACCTGAAGAAAAAAGGTTTAGGCTTCAAGTTCTCAAAGAGTTTCTCACTGTGAGAACGGTAAAGCTATCTTCCAGTGGACGTTGTTATGGCAGGTTCATTGGATAGTTTTAAAACAAAAAGCTAAATGAATTTCTAAAAAGAAGAAATGTTGCAAGTTACTGGTATTGATACATAAAATAGAGTTTATCCAGGGAAATTTCTGATTGCCACTTGGAGAAGGAAGGAATATTTTTCCCCTTCATAATTCTGGTGTGTTTGTCCGCCTTCCTCTGGATCAACAGTTAGGCAGGAAATGTAGGAATTGCTAGATGGGTTGGGCTGGATGGACATATGTCTTTGTTTAACCTCAAATACTATACTATATACTATACTATATACTATATTATATACTATACTGTACTATACTATACTGTACTATACTATATACTATACTGTACTATACTATACTAAATACTATACTGTACTATACTATACTGTACTATACTATACTGTACTGTACTATACTGTACTATACTTCAGTGTACATTTAGTTAAATAATCTATAGGTGAATAAATATGATTGGATAATTCTGTGCATCGGGTTTCTTTAGCTGGAACATGTGCAGTGTGTGTTGTATAGTTGATATTATGGGGATTACTATAGAAGTTTTGAATTTTGGTGGGAAAAGGACTCTGTTGCATAAAATATTATGAATACATGTTGCAAGAAACAAAGAAAGAAAAAATAACATATTACAAGAACAAACTAATTTCTGTTGTGATCTAGGGAACTATTTCAACTTTTGGATATTTCATAGTAATACGTATAGTTCGGAGTACAGTACTTAGAGACAGGAACAGTATAGTCATACGTGTATAGTTATAGTATAGTACAGTACAGTTATAGTCAGTACAGTATATGATAGTCTAGTACAGTACAGTCCATCAGTATAGTCAGTACAGTTATATAACGTTACGTGTAATTCAGTATAGTACAGTACAGTATAGTTACAGTCCACGATATAGTACAGTACGTGCAGTACAGTATTGTATAGTACAGTACAGTATAGATAGATAGCTATAGTATAGTATAGTATAGACAGCTAGTCAAAGTATGTGCAGATACAGTAAAGTTAGAGTTACAGTATAGTATAGTATAGTACAGTATAGATACAGTATAGTTAGATAGTTATAGTTACCAGTATAGTACAGTACAGTATAAGTATCGGACAGATAGTATAGTTCAGTAAATAGGTATAGTAAGTATAGTACAGTTATAGTACAGTACCATAGTAATAGTATAGTACGTTATAGTACAGGATAGTCAGATGTATAGTAAGCAGTACACGTATAGTATAGGATAGCATTAAGTACAGTTAGTACGTAGTACAGTATCAGATAGTATAGTATAGACAGATTAGTATCGTATAGGAGTAGTACAGTATTGTATTATAATAAGTACAGTTATAGTGCAGTACCGTATAGTATAGTACAGTATTAGTACAATACTGGTACAGTATAAGTATACGTAGAGATACAGTAGTCCAGTCGTACAGTACATGATAGTTACGTATAGTCTATAGTATAGTACAGTACAGTATAGGTATAGTATAGGTACAGCCACAGTTATAGTACTAGGTAAGTTATAGAGTAGGGCAGTATAGTATAGTAAAGTATAGTAGTGTAGTCTGTACAGGTACAGATAGGATGGATAAGTATAGTGCAGTACAGATAGTATAGTGACAAGTACAGTATAGTATAGTGTAGTATAGTACAGTACAGTATAGTGCAGTATATGACAATAGGCTACAGTATAGTATACGCAGTACAGTATTAGGACAATACAGTATAGTAAGTATAGTACAGTATATGTATAGTACATTATAGTATAGTATTAGCTTAGTTCTAGTACAGTATAGTACAGTTTATACAGTATAAGTATAGTAAAGTATAGTATAGTACAGATAGTACAATACGGTACAGTATAGTATAGTATAGTACAGTATAGTATAGTACAATATGAAGATAATATAGTCAGTATAGTACAGAAATAGTACAGTATAGTACACTAAGTCAAATACTAGTACTACTATTAGACAGTATAGTACTATGGTAAGTCATAGTATAGTATGTACTTAGGCAGAGTCAATAGTACACAGCAGTATAGTACAGGATAGTGCATGTACAGTTAGATAGTACATGAACCCGACAGTGTAGCTTACGTAAGTATAGTACAGTATAGATGTAGTAACGATAGTATCTGTATAGTACCGTGTATGGAAACGTTATAGTACAGTATAGTATAGGTACAGTATATATAGTACAGTATAGTAAGTATAGTCAAGGTACTAGTATGTATAGTACAGTATAGTTAGTACAGTATAGTCAGTATAGGTATAGTATATAAGTGAAGTATAGTACGTACAGTTATAGTATAGTACGTTTATTCAGTATAGGCATATCAGCTATAGTATATAGTACGATATGTACAGTATTAGTATAGTACAGTATAGTTATTTAGTATACGTACAGTATAGAAGACAGTATAGTATAGTACAGTATAGTGAGTATAAGTACAGTTAGTC
>CM033471.1:270032593-270044910 GCA_019447015.1 Hymenochirus boettgeri | reverse complement strand
CTATACTATACTATACTGTACTATACTGTACTGTACTATACTATACTGTACTATACTGTACTGTACTGTACTATACTGTACTATACTATACTATACTGTACTATACTGTACTATACTATACTGTACTATACTATACTGTACTATACTATACTATACTGTACTGTACTGTACTATACTATACTATCTATACTGTACTATACTATACTGTACTGTACTATACTGTACTATACTATACTGTACTGCACTATACTGTACTATACTGTACTGTATACTATACTATACTGTACTATACTATACTGTACTATACTATACTATACTGTATTGTACTATACTGTACTGCAGTATACTATACTGTACCGTATTGTACTATACTGCACTATACTGTACTGTACTATACTACACTATACTATACTGTACTGTACTATACTATACTGTACTGCACTATACTATCCTATACTATACTGTACTGTACTATACTACACTATACTATACTTTACTATACTATACTGCCCTATACTATACTGTACTATACTATACTGTACTGTACTATACTATACTATACTATACTGTACTGTACTATACTATACTATACTGTACTATAATGTACTGTACTGTACTATACTGTACTCTACTATACTATACTGTACCGTATTGTACTATACTGTACTATACTATACTGTACTGCACTATACTGTACTATACTATACAATACTGTACTATACTATACTATACTGAAAGGTTGAAACGTTGAAAAGTACTAAGGATAAAAAGGTGAATTTTAAAATGTATCCCCCTGGCACTTTACAGAAATTTTCGATGAATGCTAATGTTTGTGAAGTGAAAATCGTTTATGATAATTGACATAAAAATGAATACCCCCTGCAGAAATGAAATGTTGAAAGTCTTTGAACTGAATCGAAATTGAAATGTATTTGAAATTCATGAACTGTGAAATGATGGAATTGAATATGATGAATGAATGATGAATGATGACAATTGAAATGATCGAAAGAAATTTTGAATTTGAAATGAAAATGGTGAATGAAAGTGTTTGATTTGAATGATGAATGGTTGAAAGTTGGAAATTGGTTGAAATTTGAAAAATGAAATTGAAATGCAAATGCTGAATTGAAACGTACTAAGCGTAGGTTTATACTTAAAATTTGCGTTGAAAAAAATGAAAATGTTTTTTGAAAAAGTAACTTGACAACAGAAACATTTTGTTACAAGGATAAAAAAGGTGAAACGTTAAAGTCTCCGAAATAGTCCCTTGGAAACGTGCACCCACCATTTTGTCGCCCTAAAGTGTATTCTTTCTCATTTAATTTATACAAAGGGGCAATTTTTGTGTCCCCGAAATGTTACTAAGGATAACACCCAGCTTGAAAAGTTTACGAAGGAAAAAAAAGGTGAAATGTTAATAAGGAAAAAGGTGCACTGTTATAAGGCTAAACGGTGGTAAAAGTTACTAAGGCTTAAAAAGGTGACAAGTTACTAAGGATAGAAAAAGGTTGAAAAAGTTTTATGAAACGTTACTAGGATTAAAAACGTAACATGTTACTAAGGATAATAAAAAGTGCAATGTTAACTAAGGATAAAAAGGGTAAAAATTTTACTAAGGATAAAAGAGGTGTGAAATGTTAGCTAAGGATAAAAGGAGTTGAAAAGTTACGAAGGATAAAAACGGTGAAAAGTACTAAGGATAAAAAGGTGATGGAAGTTACTAAGATAAAAGTTGATAAAGTTACTAAGGAAAAAGGGAATGTTACAAGGATAAAAAGTGAATGAAATGTTCCTAAGGTAAAAAAGGTAAAAAGTTACGAAGGATAAAAAGTGAAAAGTTCTAAGGATAAAAAGGTTGAAAAGTTCGGAAGCCAGCAGAATAAAGAAAAAACCTTTAAAGGGCGTGGGGATTAAAATAATGTGCCATTGGTAGTGAACTGATTGCTTTATGTCTCCCGGAGGAAGGGCAGGCTTGGCCAATACATGGTCATCTAAAATTAAGCAATTTAAATTAAAATGTGCAACAGGCTTCATTTTTGTGGTAAAAATTGCCGGGACGATTGTTGGCAAGGGTGGATTTGAGCTTCATTGCTGCTTCATAGAGCAAAATCAGCTTTCCCGTCTCACGAACCTCTTGACCAGTTTCCTTGTTCCAGGTGCAGCCAGCAACTTCAAAGGGCCACAATACGGTGACCAACCCACAGTGCAGTTCCTCGTACCCATTCTTGAGACTTACTTTAAAATTATAAGATGCCTAAAATTTCTATCACTTCCCCTAGAAGAGCCGCACATTATTAAAGGAGCATGGTTTCACGGTTAACCAGAGGGTGGCAATTATTTTCTCACATTGTCTTCTAGGCACAATTAAAATAAATAAGACCTTTATGTCTGTGCCATACCAATCAAGCCTTAAGCGCGTAAACGTACGATGTGTCACGGACCCAGGCCTGAGTGTGTCGTATGGCGGGTGCGTATGGCCATTTCTGGCCGATAATCGCACGGTGTATGCGTTTGGTTGGGGGGTGTTTTTTTATTTACTTACTGCTGGTGCTCACTCGCAAGATCGCTCTGCTCTGCAGGTGCGCTGTACCGGAACACGCGGCTATCTCCGGCTATGGCATCAATACAAAGACTAGGCACGTGATCAGGAAAGAGCCCGACAGCAGAAGCAGGAGCTGCGCATGAAAAAGCACCGGGTAAGTTAAGTGTTTAGTGTCAATGGTGAGTGGGGGCGAGTCAGTGAATAACAGTCAGGGTGTTTCTTCTGTGTTCTCCCCGCGTGCACCGTTAATGTATTGAAATATACTGAATACATTTTGCATATTGCACTTGCCTGAGAAGTTGTCCTTGTGTGGCCATTTTGGATGACTTTAAAGGGAGAACACTTAAACTCTATATTAATTACATTGCTTATTGTAACCTATGTTAGTTCAAACCTTGGTTGTGAACAATTTGTCCCAATGGTTTGAATGGGTCGATTCATTTTTTTTAAAACTATTTCCAAGAAGTTTTTAAATTCGGAAATGGAAAAAATCCAGCCATCTTAGTAGTACAGTAATTAAACAACTAGTTAATTATTAAAACTTGTAGATTTCACCTTTATTAGAAACACAACACATCCTTCACTTCATACAATACCATTAGCGAGCCTAGTATACAAGAGGCGCCAAGATAAGCAAATCCCATCTAAATGTCACGTACACAATTTATCACCGGTAGCGTGACTTTCAAACAGAATTTCAAAGGCTACACGGCAGTCACCCACCCATCCACCACAATGCCAATTTAATTTTGCTGTTGCAGCCAATTGGCATCGGAATTATCCAGCCTAAATAGCTGCCATGAAATCACGATGTTTTCCCCATCTTTCATTGTGTGTTATTTTTTCTCTATCTTCACCCTGGGCCATAATGGTCTCTTGTTTGGAGGAAGGGCTGATCAAGGTTCTACCAGGTTATGGTGGGCAGAGAGGAGAGATGAATCTCCCTTCAACCACCAACGCTTAATATAATTCACGGTTTTCCCACAACGTCTTATTTAAGATGGTGAGTAGAACATGTTTGCATAGACCAATGATTACATTCCAACACATGCCCCCTGTTGGACACGTTCAACAGCGTGTCTATATGTGTGAGGACCACAATTGAACAAGGGCCTGGGAGAGGAACACAAATTGGAAAATTCTTGCAAATATTCCAAGGGAGTAAAATGCGACTGTAAAGAGAAAATAGCTTTTACATACTGGCATAATGGGTCCAAGACCTCAGAGCAACACCAAAATCTATTTTCTATAGTTTTATGTAGTGTAGAGGATGGTCTGGCGATTGGTGGTGAGTGTATCCAGTGGTACGGGGAACATGGACTATGCTTGCTGGCTGAGCTCTCAACCAAATAGCCTTTTAAATAAAGAGATCTAGCGATTTTGGGGAATGGGCTGGTTCCAAGATTTGGGCATCAGAGAAAGAAATAATCATGGTATAGAACAAAAATAATTGACAACGTCCGGGTAGGCTTGTTCTTTTTTAAATATAAAAAATGTCATGCCACTAAGGGTGTTGTTATAAACAGATTGTTTGATAGAAGACTATGACCACCTGACAAGCCATAACACTACTCGACCAGAAGTTGACTGCATGAATTATCATTAAGGGATGCTTTTAAAAACTCTTTCATATTCATGTTATGGGATGTGCTCTGTAGAATTAGTGTTTGTTCTAAACAAATCAGTTGTTTAGCCTGAACCAGTGTCACATGGACATCAAAATGTACATGTTCCAATAAACACTTGTCTGCCAAAAACGGAGTGCGCTATGAATCTTTGTTCAATTTACATGGGTGCCAGTGGCTAGGCATTTGTAGCAGCCCCAGGCAGAAGATATACCCGAGATCGAAGAGTTGTAGTGTTAACCTTTTGATTCTGGGCTAAGATCCGACCAAAGCAGTCATTGAAAACTGTTCATTGTATAAATGCTAGAGGAGGGTTTTGGAGCGAGAAACCGAACGGAAAAGAATCAATCAATGTATTTACAATATGTTTCATGTGCATATTGTTTTACACGATGTTGGTAGAAGAAAACACAGTAGATTCAAACATCCAACTGCTCATCTCTTCATATGATTGTAGTTTGTCTAGTTTCTTTGTTTTAAACATAATTACATACAAATTTCCACCCATACATATTTTTAAAGAAAAAAACCATTAAACAGGGAGGTATAAAAGTTCTTATCGTTTAAAATGGTGCTATTTTGCCCCGACCACAAGTACAGATCTTAGTTAACATTTGAAGCTAACATTGATTGGATGCGGGCAAAATTAAGCCACCCATCTTTTTTTAACTATAAGAACTTTTATTGAATCTCCCTATATGTATTAAAACAACGGAAGGAAAGCCAATTGAATGATCGGTGGAAGCGTTAATATTCAAAAGGGTCCAGACTGAATTTGCTGTCATTATAAGTATCATTGTTATTTCTATTACTATATTCTATATGGATAGGGATACGGAAATCTGTCAAAGACAAATCTAAGCTTCTTTGTCTTTGGTAACACATTTTTGCCTTCAAATGTTTTTGAACAATCAGAGGAAGGAAACGAGACCCAAATACCCCATAAAGATAAAAAGACCGTGGAAGGTTAAAATCTAACCGGCGAGTTGTAGTTTTTCTGCCAGTACCTAAAACCAGAACATATGCGAGTAACCCCACATTTTCCTGGCCAGGAGATCCCCAATTAAAACACACTTTCTAGTTTTTGTGTAAACCCTTCTAAAATCTAATGCTCTTCAAAAGCTAATGCCAAACCGGATTGCTAAACATTTCAGACTTAAAGACATCAAAGAACATTAGAAGATCAGGCACACCTCACATATTTTGTTGCACTCCGGATTGAACACTTCACCAAAAGTTATGTTTTTTCGACAACCATCAATTCACTGGTTGCTATATGGACTCAGTCTTAAAGAGGATTCTTGGCTATATTGTCTTTTGCATATTTGGAATCCCCAGTTACCTGTCTTGTCTTAGGGTAGCGGTACGTCACAACAATTCATTTGTTTGTGACACTTGACAGAGACAAGTCTGGGCCACAACAACGTAGACTTAAAGGGCAAGTCACACAAAAAAAACTTTGGTGAAAATGTAGAGTACCCCACCAGATCCCAGGAAAGTTTGCAGCGTCTTTGGAAACTCTGGAATCGTGAAAAGTGTGGTTTGGGGGGGGGATAAATTAAGTTTGCAACAAAGTTGTTTTTTGAGGTGGAAATGCCTTTTAAAAGTACTGCACTGGGGGGAGACCAATAAGTAAACGTTACAACACACACCACCAAATTCAGAGTAACCGACCTTCCACTCCACAAAACAGTGTAAACTCTGGTTGCTATAAACTATTTAAGTTTCCATGTGATGCCTCAGGATGGAAAATCAACTTTATTTGTGGTAGTCAGTTAGTAGTCAGTTGACTGGCTTCATCAATTTAAACGGGGGGGGGGGGGGGGGGGGCGGGGGGGGGGGGGGGGGGGGCTTTTGTGTTTTTGGAAAGTCCCAATTAGTACTATTACAGCCAGGTTGTTAGGGACCTTCGAATGAAAGTGTGGATGCTGAGGCGAAGGGGTTTACGAAACTGCCGGGGTAAGGTTCAAAACAAGCATGGTACATGGCAGAAGTGGTTCGACACCCCCACCCAACCTCTATTTAGGCTTGGTTCTTCATTTCACATAATTGGCCTGCTGGACACTCTCTTGAACCTTAGAAACAAACAAGAAAAAAGAGATGATCAAGGCATAGAAGCATGGATGAGAGGCCCTTTCCCTCCTGGTTAAAAACAGCAGCCAGTGATAGCCTTTAATAATAATCCAATACAAGGTCAGGAGGACAACCTACCCATAGAAAAACAAGCAGGGATGTCAGCCAAGAATAAATGACCAAGGTAAAACTGTTAGGCCTTCCTACTGATTTACCTTGACGTGGTTGGAAGGCTTTACACTTTTATGCATAAACAAGTAAACTAAAAACCCCCATGTTTTATGTGTGCCTAGATAGATATTATAGGTATGGGGCCAGGGAATGTGCATTGATCATCTTTTTCTTGTTGTTCTGAATGTTTTGGTCCGATCAGTTAGCACCTTCCACTATTGTATATTAAAGAAGTAATTTTGCCAACCGGGACTCCCAGTCCCCCTTGATCCTCTCTTGGAACCAGTCATGCTCCTTGCCAACAGATTCTGCTAAAAAGTAATGCGGATGGAGAAGTCAGTCGGAGACTATCAAAACGTCTTAAGAACTACACTTGGTAGTCCAGTGATTAACTCAATACAACAGATATACCATGACCTGGAGAATGGGAACATTCAAAAAGGTGCTAAAAACCGATATCAAAAAAACGGCCTCATATACAGGCATGTAATTCTGAGACCTGTAAGTTTAACATCATGGTGGTAGAAGATACAGTAAAAGTTGTTGGGGGACCATAGTCTGGATTAATCCACCAGAAAGGGAAAGCCCCTGGATGCTCCGTGGAATGTTTTCTATACTGATAACATGTACAGTGAATTGTAGTTATACGTATTATTATAATTCATATTTTGTTTTGACACATCACAATAAACAGAACAGATAGAAAGGTTTCTTGGTGATTGAGAAAAATAAATGTTGAAATAAAAAAATCAAAATAAAGTGCAACACAGCATTCAAAGATGTAAAATATCTGTAATACTCTAATCTACATAATAAAATAATAATTAATAATACTAAGAAGATATAATTAATCCTCATAATCATAGTACTACTAATAAACATTTAGAAAATCCTAATATTTTCATAATAATAATAATAAAATAATAATAAGATAAGAATAATAATAAGAATAATAATAATAATACTAATAGAATATAATACTCTATTAATAATAATAATACTAATATATTGAAAGGTAAGTGGTAAGTAGAGTTTGGTTACAATAAAAAACCACTGCTATTAAGTGTCTATGGTTTATAACCTTTCAGGCTCTACAAGAGATAGTTTACTGAGCGTATCTGGTCTCTTGCTTCCTAAGCGTGATTATGGGTTTATAGTAAAGGTGTCACCAGGGTATATAAAAGAGATATGATTTATGATGTTCGATGATTGTCCTTTAGATGGACTGTAATTTAGCAATCAGTATCCCATAATATGTACAAGACAACTGTAGGTGGGAGATACCGGTGGAGAAGGGTTCGTCGCCCGTGCTGGTGAGAGTTAGAGATCCTCAGGTATGGCCAAAATAAATCCTGATTGCTTCTTGCTATAATGACAAAAATAAAGGTATAAGAACTATAGATTAGACTTAATACAGTTACTATATTTCCATAATTACCTTATATGCACATTAAAATGCAAGAAGAGACGATAATTCCACAATAAATGAGATCGGGGGGTTACACCCCAGAACCCTGGGGTAACTCATGGAAGTTATCATTAATGAATGAAGAAAGAAAATAATGGACCAAGACCACGTTACCAGACAGAGAGAAGTATGGTCGTTATGGGGACATAGTGGAATGGACTTAAAATGGCAGGTATCTGTCATTTGAAATCACGCTGGAGTAGGAAACATTATGCCTGAAAAAAGGACACAAGCAGAGACAAGACATGGGTTTCCCATCCCCGGACATTAGACACTAAAGAAGTACAACACTGGAGAAACAAGTACAGTAAGTACAGTATAATATAGTTTAGTACAGTATAGTACAGTCCAGTATAGTACAGATAGTTAGTACGTACAGTATAGGACAGTTACAGGATAGTATAGTACAGTAAGTACGTATAGATATAGTAGATACAGTACAGTCTCGTAAGTTCGTACAGTACAGTACAGTATAGTATAGTACAGTACAGTACAGTATAGTTAGTATAGTACAGTATAGTATAGTATATATAGTTATGTAAGGACAGTATTATTAGTACATTTAGGTATAGTATAGGAAGTATAGTATAGTACAGTACAGATAGTATAGTACAGTATAGTACCGTTTTATAGTACAGTATAGTATAGTATAGAGTAGTTAGTAACAGTACAGTACAGGATAGTATCGACAGTATAGTTATAGCTACTAGTATAGTAATAGTACAGTATATGTATAGTTACAGTACGTACAGTATAGTACAGTATAGTACAGTATAGTACCGTATATTATAGTATAGTTATAGTACAGTACAGTACGTAAGTATTAGACAGCATAGATAGTATGTATAGGATAGTACAGTATAGTATAGGACAATATAGTATTAGTTAGTACAGTATATTATAGTCCAGTACAGATAGTATAGTAAGTATAGTACAGTATAGGTATAGTATAGTACAGTTAGAAGTTTACAGTATAGTACAGTATAGTACGCTACAGTATAGTAAGTAAGGTAGTACCAGATAGATAGTATAGGACAGTATAGTACAGTATAGACAGTATAGTATAGTTACAGATAGTATGTACAGGATAGGACAGTATAGTACAGTACAGTATAGTATAGTATAGTAAGTATAGTATAGTATAGGTACAGTATGGACAGTTAAGGATAGTACAGGTAAGTATAGTACAGTATAGTATGATAGAAGTTATAGTACATACATTATAGGATAGTACAGTACAGTATAGTACAGTTATAGTATAGACAGTAGATTATAGTAACAGTAAGTTAGGATAGATATAGTTTACAGTTTACAGACCAGTATAGTATAGTATAGACCAGTACAGTATAGTAATTAGTATAGTACAGTACAGTAAGTATTAGATAGTATAGTACAGTATAGTACAGTATAGTATAGTATAGTACGTAGCGTATAGTATAGCTATTAGGACCAGTACAGTATTAGGATAGTACAGTACAGTACAGATAGTATAGAAAGTATCGTATAGTACAGTACAGTCTAGTTATATATAGATACAGTATAAGTACCGTATAAGACAGTACAGTAGAGTGAGTACATTAGGTACAGGATAATATATTGTTTAGACATTATCGGACAGTGATACAATACAGTATAGTATAGTTACAGTATAGTACAGTACAGTAAGTAGAGTACATTAGAGTACAGATATAATATAGTTGAGTACAGTATAGTACAGGATGATAGACAATACACCGTATTAGTACAGTATAGTATAGTACAGTATAGTTACAGTATAGTATAGTATAGTACAGTATAGTCTAGTATAGTATAGTAAGCATAGTATAGGACATCACAGTACATAAGTACAGTTATAGTATAGTACAGTACAGTATAGTACAGTACAGTGCAGTACAGTAAAGTACAGTATAGTATGTACAGTTACCAGGATAGTATAATATAGTAAGTACAGTACAGTACAGGATAGTACGTTACAATTCAGTATAGTTTATAGTATAGTACAGTACAGTAAAGTCCAGTATAGTTAGTACGAGATGAGTATAGGATAGCCCAGTCTAGTATTAGTACAGACAGATAGTCTAGTTATAGTATAGTATAGTATAGTACAGTATAGTATAGTACAGTTTGTAGAGTAATAGATAAGAAGATAGTACAGAAAGTACAGTATAGGTTATATACAGAAGTTACAGTATAGTATTAGTACAGTACGTATAGTATAAATCGGACAGTACCAGTTATAGTAACATTATAGTAAAATACAGTATAGTATAGCACAATATCAGCGCAAGGCAACAGCCAGAGCAGCATGTATTGTTCTTGTATAAAGAGACAGTATGCTCAAGGGAGGAAAATGTTATTCTCCCCTCTTACAAAGCATTGTGGTAAGGCATCATCTGGAATATGCAGTTTGCAATTTTGGAATCCTGTGTACAAAAACGGGCCATCTTGAAATGAAAAGGGTTCAGAGAAGGGGCATAAGATAAGGGGATGGGGCGCTTAAATATGAAGAGAGACTGGAAAAGGACAATTATGACGCTGGATAGAAAAAGGCATGGCGGGGTATATGATTACTGGGTATAAATACATTGACGGGCAATACACTACAACTATCTGGGAATTGTTCCAATAGAAAACATGTCAGAGGACACGAGGACATCCCTTAAGAACATGAAGAAAAAAGGTTAGGCTTCAAGTCTCAAAATAGTTTTCACGTGTGAGGACGGTAAGCTCGCTTCCAGTGGACGTTGTTATGGCAGGTTCATTGGATGTTTTAAAACAAAAGCTCTAAATGGATTTCTAAAAAGAGGCAGTTGCATGCACGTTAATGGTATGATAAAAAAAAGAGTGTTATCAGGGAAATTGATGATTGCAATGGAGAAGGAAGGAATATTTGTCCCTTCAAATTCTGGTGTGTTTGATCCGCCTCCATGGATCAACAGTTAGGAGGAAGAATGTATGAATTGCTAGATGGGGTTGGGCGGATGGACCACGTCTTGGTTAACCTCAAAGACTATACTAGATAAGTAGACTAGTATACTATATATATACTATACTGTACTATACTATACTGTACGTGACCAATACTATACTGTACTATACCTATACTAAATACTATACTGTACCTATACTATACGGTAATATACTATACTGTGACTGTACTATACTGTACATACTATACTGTACTGCACCTAACGGCCTCTACCCGTACATATTGTACTATACTGTACATGCACCTATACGTACTTACTATGATATACGGTACCATATTGTCACTATACTGTATATATAGTAAGTAGTGTATATATGTAATATACTGTACGATACTGTAATTTATGTAATATACTATACTGTCCTATATTGTACTATACAACTGATATACTCGGACTAGGACGGTTACCGGATGTACTATACGTACTTACTATACTTTACTATACTATACGTACTATACTGTAAGATGACTGTACTATCTATTAGATACTATATATACTATACTGTACGCCCGACTATACTGTTAATATAATATAATATCCTATACTGGATTTACATACTGTATGCAGTTATACTATACGGTACCAATTGCACTATATGCACTATACTGTACTGTAACCACACTATCTATACTGTTGTACTGTACTAACTTATACGGTACTGCACTATACTATCTATACTATACGGGACTGACTATACGACCACGATAATATACTTAATATACTATATGCCATACTATACTGGACTATACTTACGTTACGGACTATACTAACTAACTATACTGTACCTGGACCGATACTATACTATACGGTACTATAAGTTAACTGTGTTACTGTAATAAGTACTCTACTAGACTATACGTACCGTATGACGTACTGATTACTGTACTATATATACTGTTACTGCTCTATACGTACTATACTATAAATAAGTAGACTGACTAAAGATACATACATAAATATACTGTACTATACTATACTAACTAGTACTGTACGCAAATACAGTACTAGTACGATCCTGATACTATACTGACTAATGTACTATATAGTACTGCTACATACCTGTACTATACTTACGATACGGATTACGTAACAACTCAAATGTACTGTATTATACTGTTACTAGACTATACGATACTGTATATACTAGCTGGACGTATACGATACTGTACTGAATCTTTACTATAATACGGTTACTATTTACTGTTACTATAATAATACTATCCCTGTTCTATACTTTAGTTACTGCACATACTTACTCGGGACTGTACTATATATACTAACATACTATACTGTACTGTACTATTACTATACTGTTACTGCCCTGTACTGTACTTACTTACTGTATATCACTTACTGACTATACGTACTGCTACTTCTATACTGTCCTGATACTGTATATACTATATTACTATAATGTTACTGCATATACTGTTTACTTATGTATG